>VYZR01083742.1:0-12741 GCA_013400675.1 Oxylabes madagascariensis
CTCTAATGTGTTAAACCAGAAGAGCAGGCTGTGGGACTATTGTGTTAAGCCAGCTCAACTACCATCTCGACTTCATCAAGGATAAAGCTACTGAAATGGTACAATGGCACTTACTCTCTGTGTCCTGCTGAGATCTGAAAATGTGTGAGGAAAATCCTGTGGTCAAGGTTTCAAAAGCCAGGGAGAGTTCTGATAAATGGCCTGCATTAGTTCACTGCAAAAATGAACCACTGACCAAAGGAATCTGAATAGTATTTGAACCAGAGAGAGTTTTAAATCAGATCAGCTTGGGATCAGTGAACTCTCAAAATTGTAACTGCCTCAGAAATAACTCTAAATTGCTAGCAAAGTTGCTGCTTCAGTCTTTCTACCCACAGCTGGGCCTCCTCCCCACTGGGCTCACCATGGGCTGGAAACCACATCATCACCAGCCCCTAACAACTCTGTTGCCTTTCTGGTTGGCAGGACCACAGCTTAAGAGAGTAAGAGAGGATGGCTTGCTCTTCAATGCTTTCCATCACTTCTCACATGGATCTCTAAATATTACATAGGCACTTTAGATATGGATCTTTAATATAGAAAGTAATGAAACCCAGTTTCTAGCGGGAACACTAAGGCTGAAAAGGAAATGAACTCAAGCGTTTAGAATTAAGTGTTTTGTCTGAGAGTTGTCGCTTTTCCTTAGCATGAGGGAAGAAGAAATAGAAGACCTGTTTAAAATTTTTGAATGTAAGCCTCGATTGGTTGGAATAAACTTCATTTGAAAAATTATGAATAAATGTAAATACAGTGGAAGCTATAGTTCATGTAAAAAGTACTTGAAATCTTATGCATACATAAAACTGATTTGTCAAAATATTCAACCTATGAAAAAGTCATGTTTATGACTTGTCTAATGACTTGTCTAATGCCACTGTAATGTAATGAAATTATAAAAGGAAAATTCAGCAATGAAACAAAAAAATTTCAGTAAGAATTTGTTTATATAAAAAGGCCTATATTTATAAATATGAATTGTATGAATTTCAAGAAGACTGAGTGATAATTCTGGTAGTGTTATAGAAGAACACTAAAATGAATGTGCCTCCCAGGACAGTGTTGTTCCATATCTTGTGTTGAAGAGTACTTCAAGGCAGAGCCACCTTTACATTTTGACTCTCTTTCATGCACCTTTGAACATGACATCTCTGGTGGCATGTTAATTCCATTTGTAGCTTCTAAGCTGCTTTCCCAAAGCACCTCCATGTGTGTGGCAGCATGCACGATGATCATGTTATTAATTCTGTAAGTAACATGGCTTGTTGAGGCAGTAACAGGATGACCTTATCATGGGTGCTGTCTACTGGATATTATACAGACACTTCCCTGATTTAGCCACTAGTTTGATTCCATCGCTAATGCTCATGGAAAAGTTTGTATAGAAAGTAGGAATTGGGTGAAAATAAGGATATTATACATTTCTTGGCAGATTGAGGAAATTATAGATTAATGGATTTTTAAGTACATCTTTTATTTTTTGTGCTTTATGAGGCAAGAGTAAAAATGCATGTGCTTTGTCCTTTTAGTGCCAGCAGCACAAATATATTTCAATTATAAGTTTTTCTAGTAATTTAAGTGAGTAAATAGAAACTTCCATTTTCAACTTAGCTCTGTCAGCAAGGCTGTCCATGCCATTATGTAAATTCAACATCAGTTCACTAAGTGATTTTCCTGGTTTAACATGAGCTTATGCCATATTTTTATGGAAGCACAAAGGGAAGAATTGATGTAAGAGGCCCAATGTTAAAGGCTAATGAATGAGCTAAAAAATAAGCTTCTGGCAATGTGGAATTATTTAGTGTATTTTGTTGCATAACAAGGGCTCTAATTTTTGGTATTGCCAAAATATGCAAAAAAAGTCCTCAGTAGTGAGTCAGAGTCATCCTGCTAGACAATACCTTTCATGTGAAATAAAAACCTGTCAGTTCAAGGTACATTAGAAACTGGCAAAAGCATCTTAAAACACTGAAATAGATTCTAAATATACTGTTTTGCGCCGGAAAATTTTGTCAAAATTAAATGCTTTCAATGGAATCTCAAATGGTTATTATTACGGGTTACATTAGGGATGATATATTTGATATATCCAGTATGTTTTGTTTACTGTAAAATATCTTTCTGCTCAATTGTTTTATTATGAATCAATGGATGTGGCATATCCTGTTACTCATACCTATGTTGAATTATATTTAAAATTTATGCAATTTTTTTGTATTTTTTATATTATAAAACATTTATTTAAATTTATTTCTTTAACTTGCTCAGCACTTTCTGTCAGTACATTTTTCTGACAATTTTTAAACCCATAGAAAGAAAAGCATCTTTAACAGGTTTGGAAGTTAGTAGTAAATAATGACAAAAATGCTTCCCAAACCTATAAAGATTTCGGACATGTGTAGCTATTTTATAATTCTGTTAAACAGTCAAGCTTCACATCTAATGCTGTTTACTGGCTGGGTACATTTTCAACACCTTGCATCAAGAAACGTGGTCATATTGTGTGTATTATACCAATTTGATACAATTTTGTGTGAGGCCAGCGTGTTGTGAGCCCNCTTCGTTATGGGGGTGTACCACAACACCAATTGTGCTAAAGATTTTGCCAAAACTAGGGGAACTGAATTTCATTTCATATAATTAAATGATCAGGTAATTTTATATTGGGATACTGACCCCATTATACATGTTGTTTATAACAGATATCATATACTTTATGCTGAAAAAGTCTCTGCCAGAATCTTTTTGTTTAAATGATTGGGTATTAATATGCTTGGGGTTTATTTCTTTGTTTTTTTTTCCTATCTGCTCTTATCCACTAAGCTTATGATATGCAGATATACTATTCTTTTTAGAAGTGCCAGCATAAAATCAGATCTCTTGCTAACCTGAGTCAGCAGAACTGCAATAGTTGCATGTTGTTTGTCATTCCTCAGAAGCAGGTAGTAGGGTGTCATCGTGTGCAGTTTATTACCTTGCTGATAGCACTGTATCATGCACTCAAAACTTGCATTAAAGCAAGGTTTTTAAAATATGTAGAGAGCATAATATTAAAGGATTTTTCCTCTTCTAGCTTAGCAATTAAGCCACCAAGGCCTTCAGTTCAAATTTCAGCACAGACATAAAAGTAGTTTTCTCTTCAAAGCTGCTGAAATAGCACCTTCTTAGATTTTTAACTCTTTTTACCTCTTCTCCATATTAAAAAAATTGAAAGTTGTTGTTCAAATTCTGGATGATGCTTTTCTTGCTCCTTCCTCCCTGTTTCTTAGATGTTATTCCTGGCTTACTTTGTTCAGTTGCATTCTGAAGTTCACAGTGACATGGAAAGCAAGGCTGACAATAACTTGAAGTATGCGAGAGCATTAAACTGCTTTAGATTTGTTTTCAGTTTAGGTCAGATAAAACCTTTCTGTACCTTCTGCACAATTAGCCCTCATCCTTGGATACTGTGCTCATTAACATTGCTGATATTGAAAACTAATTGTTCCAAGAGACCTTTTTGCTCTTCCTTAAGTATGCAACGATCAAGGCGGGATTTTTTGGCAAGCTGCCCAATAAAAACAGTTACAGGTTTTGAGGTGCATTTCCAAGATCCNCCTTTGAGATCAGCCTATGACCTTGTCAACTAGACCATGGTACTCAGTGCCACATCCAGTCTTTTCCTAAACACTTCCAGGATGGTGTCTCCACCTGAACAGCCTATTCCAGTCACCCTTTCTATGAAGAAATTCCTTCAATTGTCCTCCCTAAACCTCCCCTGGCACAGCTTAAGGCTGCATCCTCTTGTCCTATTGCAAGTTGCCTGGTAGAAGACACCTACCCTCACCTCACCTGGCTACAACCTTCTTCAAGGTTGTTGTAGTGAGTGGTAAGTTCTCCCCTGAGCCTCCTCTTCTCCAGCCTAAACATCTCCAGCTCCCTCAGCCACTCCTCAAAAGACTTGTGTTCTGGACCCTTCACTTGTTGCCTTTCTCTGGACACGCTCCAGCAGCTCAACATCCTTCCTAAGTTGAGCAGCCCGGAACTGGGCACAGCACTCAAGGTGCGACCTCACCAGTGTCAAGTACAGGGGAAGAATGATCTCCCTGCTCCTGCTGGCCACACTATTTCTGGTACAGGCCAGGATGCCATTGGCCTTCTTGGCCTTGTGGACACACAGTGGCTCAGGTTCAGCCATCTGTCAGTCAGCACCCCCCCAGATCCCTTTCTGCCTGGCTGCTGTCCAGCCACTCTGTCCCCAGACTGTAGTGCTGCAGGGGGGTGCTGCAGGGGGTTGTTGTGGCCAAGTGCAGGACCTGGCACTTGGTCTTGCTGAATCTCATATTGTTGGATTCAGCCCATCTTTCCAGCCCATCCAGATCTCTCTGCAGAGCCCTCCTTCCCTCCTGCAGATCAACACTCCCATCCCACTTGGTGTCATCTGCAAATTTGCTAATGGCAGACTTGATGCCCCCATCCAGATCATCAATAAAGATATTAAACAGGACTGAGCCCAACAATGATCCCGGGGGGACATCACTAGTTACTGGCTGCCAACTGGATGATATGCCTTCTAACATACTGTCATGTCAATAAACTACAATGCTATCTTACAGCATAATGTTTCTCTCTTTCATAAGAAAAATATGTCTTTCATCAATGACACCTTTCCACAATGCCACAATGCTTTTTAATCCTGACAGGATTACCCCAATATTTTTTATTATGCTTGCACTAGCTGCCTTGAGGTCTTGTGTCAGTAGTTTTAACACCTCCATTTTGTTGCTTTTCCCTTTCAGCAGTTCAGTTACTCCTTTAGGAGCTAGCAAATCTACCTTCTTTTCAACTGCGCAGGCTAGGCCAGCTTATTCCTTTCATTATCTATGTTGATTGCATATTTACTGTTCTCATCAACATTAATATTTTCCTTCTCCTTATTGCACTTTCAAATTTTCCCTGGTAATCATTCTTCTACTGTCATATTCTTACTTACTCATTTTCCTCTTTCTGTAAACTACAGCCATGCACAGACCTACATCTGCTTTTAGAGCTTCGTATGTTTTCCTCTTCTCCTCCACACTGAAAAACCAAGCTAATGCAAATAAGGCAGATCTCTTTCTAATTTTCTCCTGTACTCCTTAATTTAAAACTCATCTCATTAACCCAGCTATCATGCATTTCATCTTGATTCAACCTTCTCTATGGTTTCACATTCATGGAGTAGATACCCATTCAATCAGTACTCATTCTAATGTTTTCTGATCTATTACTATCATTTTTCCACAGCACTACATCTTGATCATCATTATTTTGCTGTGCTTCTTCCTTCGTTTGAGAAAAATCACAAGAATTTCAATTAAAATTGCCCAGGATTCCCCATCAGCGCCACCATCCATACCCTTTGAACGTGAGTTTTATGTTTTCAGCTTTGCTGATATGGTGGATAGTCAGTGGGTTTTTCTGACTCTCATGTTTTTAAGATTCCCATCTTCTTCTCATGACCTTGTTTGTGTAGACAACATATCCTTCTTTCTTCCATGTGTGTTATAATGACAAAACCACTTCTTCCTCCTCATAAGAGCTACACTAACCAAATTGGGAAGCAAAAAACCTGATTCTTTTACTATATTTTTTATCCAACCTCCTCATCTTTTCATAATACCATTCTTAACTTCCTGAAGCTCAGGGGCTCATTCTTGTTCCCTCATACACACCTTGACCTTTCCAGTCCTATTTCCAAGGCAGGGATTTGTGCAGTAATGTGTAATAACGTCTGATGGGTAAAACTTAGAAGTGAATGGTTTTAGTTTTCCTTCAAGACAAGGAAAGGAAAGGGAGGCATTTTTATGAAGTTCATTCAGTCTGCAAACCCAATATGCTCCTGAAACCCCATGCCATGTTTGTGTCGTGGTCTTCGCTGGGAGCCTCAGAAACCCTTTGTAGGGAATAGGTTGTTTTCCAAAGAAAATACTGAAGAGTTAAAAGACGTGAAAAATCCTCATCTTGATCAGCTTTATGGGAAGCTTCATATGCCACTGCAACTGCAGCAGCAGCTGGTTGATTAAGATATTATTTGAAGTTAAATAAATATTTTTACATTTTATAAACATTTTTATTTTTTATTTTGATTAGATAATTTTTTTTTAATTTTAATTTTTTTTTATTTCTGGATTCCTCAATAACTGAACAAACAGTAAACATGACTTCTTCTGTACCTAATAATGCAGTATGGCAAATTGCAGTGAGACAAGACCTTTTCTTTGGCATTTACCAAACATACAAATCATACTAGGTTTAGTGGGAGGCTTAGATATATGTCAGAATCTTGGTAAAAACACACTCATAGGAAAACTGGGACTGTTGCATGAAGTATTTTTAAACCCAATACAAACATAAAGTTGCTTCCTTTATCAACCAAAATATAAAAAATTTGAAACAGACTATGTTTTTTATGGTAAGGCAGACAGTGCAACAATGCAGAGAGGTTTGTATTTATACTCCAGCACTGGTGTCAATGAAATTCCCTCTCTGATGCTTTTTGTTGCAGATGATCTTTAAGTGCATGACTGCATAAAAATTGTTCGATTGTTGGTGTTGTTTTCAGTTTTGACATAAAAGGAGTCATAACTTTTTTTTTTTTCCATTCTTTTAACTTGATACATGTATTTGCGCAGAACTTGTAGCTACAGCACTAACAATTTCAAGACCGAGAGGGTGCTACGTAGCATGTGTAGTATATGACATTATTCACTGTATTGGTGGATGAAGAATTTTCAAACTTCATATCTCAAGAAAAATCTAGCAATTGATGACCCTTTTAAGGGTCTGATTTAGAGGGGGAATCACAGCTAATGAGTGTGATGAAGAGATTGTAGAGGAAGATTTCAAAGTGGCTGGCCAAGTTAAGTGAAACAAACTGCGGGAGTAGTGTCCCCTGATTCCCAATTGTCAGAAAAACTTTATTCCTCTAAGGTGCAGAGAATTTCTGCCATTTCATGCTTGGAATATTGCTTTGGGCTTGTTATTCCGAAGTGTAATATTTTTTTTTTTTTTCATTTTTATCTGGTTGACTAGGCAGAGAGTGCAAAAATCCAATTTTCGATGGATGAAAATAATTCTGTACAAGTGGGGAGTTACACCTGCTTCACTGGAGGAGTAAGGACTAAGTTTTTTTATTTGTATCCTTGGAGAGAGTTAGTCACATAGAGGGTGTTTCTAGTCCTTGGTTAGGGTCCTGTTCCTGTTCAGGTTCCACTGGAGAGGAGAGGTTTGTCATTTGGGATGGAGGGAATGGCTACCTCTGTCAGTGAGGCTGTGTCTCTCTTCAGTAATGCTTACACTTCTGAGCAGCCACACACTGTGGTGATGATTCTCAGATTTGCTGTCTAACTTAGTGACTCTTCCTAAAACAACTGTATCTGCTCTGGGGTCTGACAGCCTTGTGCTTTCTGCTGTGTGCTTCAAAATTACTTTTGGGGTCAAGATAATCCTGCAAATGTGTCAGGATCCTGAGCTTAGGGTGTATTTAACTTAATATAAAAAAAGCAGGGAGAAGGAGCCAAAAATATCATTATATATACATACAGGGCTTTTTATTTCACCTGAACACCAAGCAAACACACAGTAGAGACTCAATTGCTTTCTCATATATTTATATTTATTTACCTTCTCCACATTATCAGCAAATCAACAACTGTAAAGACTGAAAAGATGTTCTCACCCCATAAGAAATGGTACCATCACTTATAGATCACAAAGCTGGAATATTCTATAGCATGCAGGTGAGAAGACTGCTGGAATATAAGCATGCAGATCCTTATCACCTACAGGTATTATTAAGAGGGTGGTCAGACAGAGCAGAAAGAGAAAAACAAAACCTGCGTATGCTGAAGACAACTGCATAAGGTTCAATAAGGTGAAGTGCCATGTCCTGCCCCTGGATCAGAACAACCCTGTGCAGTGCTGGGGGAGCAGAGGCTGAGAGCTGCTCAGCAGAATGGGACTGGGGGTGCTGCTTGGCAGCAGCTGAACACAAACCAACAGTGTGCCCAGGAGGCCAACAAGGCCAATGACATCTTGGCTTGTATCAAGAATAGTGTGGCCAGCAGGACTAAGAAAGTTATTGTCCTTCTGTGCTTGGCACTGGTGAGGCCACATTTCAAGCACTGGGTTTGGTTTTGGGCCACTTACTTCAAACTTGAGGGGCTGGAGCGTGTCCAGAGAAGATGAGCTAAGTTGGTGAAAGGTCTACGAAATATGTCCTATGAGGAACAGATGAGTTAACTGGGGTTGCTTAGTCTGGAAGAGGCTTAGGGAAGATCTTATCAGTCTTTACAACTACTTAAAAAAGGTTGTAGTGGGGTGGGCCTTGGTCTCTTCTGCCATGTCTCAAAGTGAAAGAATGAGAGGAAGTTTGTTTCCAGTTTGTGGAAGGTTCAGATTAGATATTAGAAAACAAATTACAGTGAAAGAGTGGTTAGACATCTCAATGAGTTCTCCAGAGAGGTGGTAGAGTCACCATTTCTGGAAGTGTTCAAGAGGCATTGAGGTGTGACACTTGGGGATTTGGTTTAGGAGTCATTATGGTGGGTAGACAGTTGGACTCAATAATCTTGAAGATCTTTACCAACATTGATGATTCTATGATTTTATGATTCTGTATAGTTTGTCTAAATTGTGAATAAAGGCACCTAGAGAAACAAGAATTATGTGAGTACTAGGAGGCAGCAAAAATGTGGTTAAATGATTTCCATTTATTAGGATAAGACTGTCTCTGTACTTACTACATGTAAAATGTGCCAAAAGGAATGTGACTTGATGTAATGGGATATAATTTAGAGAAGAGACAGTTTAGATCAATAACAAGACAACTACCTGACATGGAGATCTATACAATTGCCGAAGAGCTTTCGTAAAAAAAATTTAAAAGCTCCATCCTTTAAGACATTTAAAATTATAGTAGGAAACATCAGGGAAAAATTCTATTTTGACAGGCAATGTCTCTTTCTCCTACTTTCTTTCTAAAGCACCCACAAGTATTGCTGTAATACCTGGGTGCTTTAAGATGGACTAATGGGACTTTTGTCTGTAATTCATATAATTTTCCAATATGGTTAGGCTTTTGAGTGGCCTGAGTACTCTTGTGATATAGCCTACTGATAATGGGTTTTCTCCACTGAGATAATGCTTCCTAAATGAACCCTTTTTTGAAACTGTAGCGCTATGTTTTCATAATTTTTATCAGTGTATTTTCTTGATAACATTTTTAGTTCATGTGTTGTTTAATTTCTTTTTCACCAGATGTATTTTTGTAAGTATATCAGTTATGCACTTACATGCACTGTGAAAAGCAGTAAAAACAGTCATCTTCCTTTCTTTTTCCTTTTTCTTTCTTTTTTTCCTTTTTATATGTGGGAGTCTTGTACATGTAAACTAGTAATGTGTGAATATCAGCATGGGCTACTCTTTGATAGGAAGAGCTGAAATGTTCAGTTATGACGGTTAGGTTAACGGTTGGACTAGATAATTTTAAGGGCTTTTTTCAGCCTAAATGATACTGTGAGTCTGTGGAGAAGTATGAGGAGGGATAATTTATGTTTATTTTCACTAGGTTTGAGGAAATTAATAAGTTTATATCCAGAGGCTGGTGTTTGTGTGTTTTCATGCAATGGTGACAAGTTGCCTTGCTTTGGAGGTAATTCTCATCTCCAGAAAACATGAAGAAAAACAAAAGCAGACATAAGGAGAATTTGAATGTGGAGGACTGAAAGTACAGAGGGAAAGCAATGGCAGCACAAAGTGAGGGGCTTGGGATACCAAATGTTCTGGGGAAATTCCCGCTTGTATTGATACATGCACACAATCCAAACTGCTGCTTAATTACAGGATGTTTTTAATATAAATGAAAATATGTTAGTACTATGACTTCTACAAACACTGGAAACTTCCACAGTACCAGGTTTAAACTGAGGATGGGCTGTTCCAGCTGAGAAAACAAGGCCTGCATTTACCTCAGGGGTATCTCCACCAGTCTAAGCTTCAGCAGTCAGGAGGGCTGCCTGCCTCCCTGCCAGCACTCAGGTCTCACACCCCAGCAATCTGCTCACTCTCACACCACACTGACAGTCACCCTCTAGTTGTTTATGTGCTCAGCAACTTTTCCCTCCAGCTACTCTTGCTCTTAGACCCGGTGGTTATCACAGTAAATTGTTCTTCTGTCTCTCTTCCTTCTGTTCAGTCCCTGTCCAACCCCTTCAGCCTGTGAAAAGGGTGACAGTCTTGTGCTCTTCTTCAAAACACATGGTGCCACTTCTTTTTTCTTAAATCCTGCCCAGATGATCAGATTAATGCAAGTATTCTTTACATGGTACTGAATCTCATATATATACTTTTTCAAATATTCTTAAGAATATTAGATTTAATTTGATAACTTTAAGAAAAGCTCTGAAAAAAAGATGGAGTGAGCTCACCAGTTCATGTACTGATTGTAAACGTGTACTTCAGAAAAATACAGGTTTAAAAAATTAAATTTATGCATTTTGTTTCCTGCCTTTGTTAAAAAAATCTGGATTTTGCTGCTAGGGTTTTTTGGGGTTTTTTTAAGTTGGAATTTTTTCTGGGTGTTGTTTTTCCTTTGTTTTGTATTTTTTCTTCTACCATATACTTCATTACTTCATCTAGTTTACTGCTATCTCAAGAGTAAAAGGAGAACCTATCTGTAATTTCTGAGTCTTAACCTTGAGTCTTAATATTGTTCTGCCTGGTTTGTGGAGCATTATTTCAAACATTGTAATAATCTTGCTATGATTAGGCAATCAAAGAAACAGAGTGTACTTGACATACTGTGTTATTACTTTGTGCAGTAACACTACCATATCTTCTGATTCACTATTTCTTCCTGTAGAATCCAATTTGCCGTTGCTTTTTCCTTTATTTCTTGTTCTCATCTAAATGTCCTAATGTTTTCTTCTAGCTGTGTGTATGTGTATCTTCCTGGGTTTAAGTTATATAATTTTCTATTGTTTTCTGTGTTTCTTTTCTTTGGCTTAGGTTTTGTATTCTGTCCTCCTCTAAGCTCTCTAGTTTGCTTTGGATCCGAATGTGTTTCTGTTTCTGTAATATAGTATTTTTTATTTTGATGCTAATAAAGTCTGCTGCAGATATTTCCTTCAAAATTGTTAATCTGGCCTCTCTGGTCTAAAGATTTCATTTTGTCCTAGAATAGGATGTTTAGAGAAAATCAGGATTTCCTAATTGTCATCTTGTTTAAATTTGGCACTATTAAGGCTGAATGTTGTTTGTATACTATTAGTAAGTTATGTTTGGTTTTCAGCTGATAAATTATCAATCTAATTAGAAGCACAAATTGAAGAAAGGAGTTGAAACTTTATGACTCTTAATTGCAGGTCTGCAAATAGTGATGTACTTAGAAATGAAGAAATTTTTAACTCATGGTAATGCAAGGCAGGCCTTGGGTTTGCATATTTGCTTCATAAGCTTTTATAAATGCCATGTCAAGGAGTACTTTGTTAACTCACAATTTTATATTTGATCAAAACTCAAGGATTTACTAAACCATGGAGAAAACCTTCTGTTCTCTTCTGTCTGTGAAATCTGGTGTACTATAAGGCAAAGTCCTGTGGAAGGATATACTGATAACTGGCAATGAACAAAGCTCTGATCAGTTATTCCAGCTAAGATCTTCAGTAGACAGCTTTTATATCACACCTCTGAAAAGAAAGTGTGACATGAAAAGTACAGCTGAAAGCATTTTTCTGCTTTCCTGTTTCTGAGGTTCTTTCAAGGGACGACAAATGATGATAAGTGAAAATTCTGTCATAAATCCTGTATTTTTCCTCTCCTTTACATAGAATAATCTTTGCAACTTCATGGTGAGAATGGTTGAATGTAATTCATACTATGCTTTTTTATTATTTTTCAATAATACAATGCAAAACATTTTTTAAAAATAAAACTGCCATTACAATAAACTTGTAATGTTTCACTGGTTTATATCTATTTATGAAGTTTAAGCCTATCCAAATTTAATCATGGACAGCTTTTTGTGTTGTTGCTGAAGAGTTGTCTTCTCTTGGTTTGCAGTTGTTATAAAAAGCAGTTGTAGTATGTCGCCACTGTAACTAGTGACAAATTATTAATGTAACTAATATTGGTTGGAAAACTTTTCCCAACATTATAAGGGTTGGAGAGGCTTACCGATTTTAAGAGTTTTGGGGATTGTTCTGCAAGCAAAATTGTTTATTACACTTAGTAAGGTTTTCAGAGGTATGGAAAATAATTTGTATCAACTCAGACTAATTCACAGTAAGACACATGATTACTACATACAACTTTCTGTGCTCTTTTCAGTGGATGGATAACTCAGTCCCTAATAAACTATCAAAACAGGTACTAATATCTTTAAGGACACTGTCATTTATATAGATAATTAGAGTATAGCTGAGCCAGTACTGGCATAGGTTTTTTAAGAAAGAAACCAGAAAAACAAGCCATGATCAAATTATAAAATTAATGGAGGAAATTAGTATAATAGAGACAATATATTTACATTTTAATAGAACATTTGATGGTGTCTTTCTCAAAAGCTTATTTTGAAACAGCTCATCTCAGGTTGCCACCTGCATTTAAATATAGGTGTGTGGAAATAAGTTGCTAGTTGTTAGTGAATTGAAGGGAAGTGGCCAGATAAGTGTAATAAACAATTTT
>VYZR01083745.1:13686-27065 GCA_013400675.1 Oxylabes madagascariensis
AAAAAAAAAAAAAAAGAAAAAGGCACTGTAAAACTGCCAAAAAAATAACATGGTCACAAACAACTCTGGGTGAGAATTTGGTTTCTGGAGACTGTAGGGGGTTGGAGCACGTGATGTGTGAGGAGGAGCTAAAAGAAATGTGTTTATTCAATCTGATGAAGGAGAGGTTAAAGGGAGATCTTACTCTCTACAGCTATCTGATATGGTGAGAAAGAGTGGACACAATCTGGAATGTGGGAAATTCAGATTAGATATAAGGAAATTTTTTTGTACCATGACAGTGAGCCAAGTCAGGAACAGGTTGTCCAGAGAGATTCCATGTTTAGAGGTGTGTAGGATGTGGCTGGACAAATCCTGAGCAACCTGAAGCGATTTGGCTTGCTTTGAATAGGGTGTTGGATTAGGTGACTTTTGAACAGCTTTGAAATCTCAGCTATTCCGAATGATTTCATGATCCCAGCTAGAGAGCAGGCTAAGCAGCACGGCAAGGCTCTTCTACTTGGGGAAGAAGCAGCACACATCTGTTTCAGGCATTTTTGCCTGACTTTGCAGATTGTGGTACAGATGTGCAATAAGAGCATGGCTCACTAAGTTAGCTTGTGTCTCATCAGACAGCATTAACACTGAGGTTATGGGCCAGGCACTGAAGAAGAAACCCCGGATCTATGACAAACTTCAGCAGCTTTACTGAAAGCCCTGCTGGTGTGCCCCACTGCCCATAGCAGCCCACGAGTGGGATTTGCTCAGCTGTGAGCAGGCCCAGCTGTGCTGTGGTCATACATTGGCACCTGAACCCAGTGGGCATCTGAGACTGTGGCTCAAGCCCCATGACATGGATGCAAGGAACTTTTCCCCTCCCAGGTGTGTGCTCTGCTCAGAGCCACAAGCAGCAGCTGTGTCTGGCATTGCCTGTGCAAACAGAGGGCTCTCCTGGCTCCAGAGCAGCAGCAGCACCTGGGCTCCAGGCTCTCCATGGCCTCTTGGCAAAGGGGACATCCCTGCCCTGCTGCTGCCTGTTGGCTTCTTGTGACAGACTTGTCAGGACACAAAGGCCAGCCCAGAGCAATGTCCTGGCAGTGGCTCAATGGTGGCTGAGGCTGGACAGTATGGGAAGTATGAAACAGGCAGATGCGCTGAGGCCTTCCCTAAACACTACCCCATTCCTCAAGTGCTCCTGGCTCAGGCACATGCCAATCTTGATGTCTTTGTTGTATGTGGGATCAGGAGTCTGCACGTGGTTCTGCTCCCATGCATTTGTGTGGCAGATCTTTGAGTTAATGAAAACCTTCAGTAGCCACTGGGTTGGTGACGATGATCTGACAATGGCTGGTTTGAAGTATCCTGTCCCTCTGTGTTTGGCCACCAGCTGACTTCACCTGATGCCCCTACTTCTGGTACAGGGAAGCTCAGCAAACCATCCACTCCCTTTCATTGTCCTATCTGGATTTTACAGACCATATCTTAAATCTGCTGGCTGCCTCCTCTTCAGCTTGAAGCGGCCAAGGCTGACGGAGCATTTTCAAGAGCTGACATTTCAGATGCCTGTGTCGGATGACACTGAATGCTGTTTTCAGTGGGAGGGATGGTGCAGGGTGCTTGAAAATATTCCTCATTCTGACTCATGTTAGTTTGAAGAGTTGAAAAAGTTAGCTGTCTGCAGTGTACACAAAACCTATGAGGTTCTCAAAATGAACTCGCCTATGCTGGGGAAACCCACTGGAGCTTGATTTGGTATGAAAATCTCTTGGCTTAGCAATTCCAATACAAACACATCTCTGATGACCCCAGCTGATGGGCCTATTTTTAAGACTATTGATATCAGTGCTCTCAGGGATCAGGTTTCAGAAGAAAGAATCTAATTTTTCGCTGACATTGTAAAATTTGAGGGGGAGGTTAGAGGTCTCTGAAGCATTTGACTCCACCAGCTGCAAAGGGAATATGATCTGGGCCAAATATAAAAACTCAGGGATTTATACATTTGTTTTAGACGTTAGAATTTTATTTAAAGTGATAGTTCTCCTCACAACCATACCCACATATGCCTATCCCATGCCATTTAT
This sequence comes from Oxylabes madagascariensis, assembly GCA_013400675.1. Classification (NCBI taxonomy): domain Eukaryota; kingdom Metazoa; phylum Chordata; class Aves; order Passeriformes; family Timaliidae; genus Oxylabes; species Oxylabes madagascariensis. Next base: position 15,747 of record VYZR01083745.1, read on the forward strand.
GGTATTCCAATGTTTCTGACCTGTATTTGCCTTGCTGTTGCTGTGCAGAATCTGAAGCCCTCCAGGGAGTGAATCTCTGTGTGACTCTGTAGGTGGATTAGTTTTTCCTCAGAGAACTATGGACACTGTTGACTGTGGCTATATTCACTTCTTTTTTTTCTGTTTTGTTGTCCCAATTCTCACGTAAGTATTTGAAACAGCATTCATAGCTCTCTCTGGTCAGAAAAGAGGTTCCTGTGTGTCACAGTAATTTTTTTCCTCTTGTCAGGTGATAAAACTGGTCCAGAGAGAGCAATTTCTCCAATTCTACTTTTGCATTGAGAGTTGAAAATATTTCTTCCTGTGGCAGTAGAAGCGTGGTTTGGAACTGCAGAAAAAGGGTCCTTGTATCCTGTTGGACTAACTCCTACATGTGTGATACAACAGGAGGGAGGTATCCTTTGTGGCATAAGATTTCCACAGGGAACCAGGATCATCATGTGTCAGCAGGCTCATGAGAAGAGTTTGCAGCATCATCTCTCTTCTCTGAGTCTTCAATATCAGGAGTCCCCAGAGGCACTAATTCAGAAAAAAAAGAGAGGAAAGTTATAGACTGCATATCTGAATGCCATGGAAGATTTCACTTAGCAAACTATTTCATGCTTAAATGAGTTCTATCCTCCTTCTGTTCAGCCCAGAATGATATATCAGTGCCAGAGAAAACAGCATGTGCTCCCTGGTCACAGAAGTATTGCAGAAAAGGGAGTCGTGTTATTGGGAACTTGACAATGTACCACAGAGACTGGACAACACTGGGCTGTGGTTGTCTGTCACTGTTGGACATGAGAAAAAGATGAAAGACTCCAAGTGTTTCAGAAGGCATAGAGAAGTTTTATTGTCTAATTCTTACTACCTTTTATAAGGTATTCTAATACAGCCTTAACATCATTAGTGAACAGGAAACACACCTCTCTAATCCCATTGGTTAGACTAGAGAAACAGGACTAGTAAGGTGAAAACACCACCTGGAGAGATTGTTTTGGGAACAAGATGTTTACCTAGATTGTTTTGAGAAGAAGCTTTCCTGAGAGATTTTTCCCTTGGGAAAAGACCAGCAGCTGCTAGCAGGCTAAAAAATCTTTTAGACTCGGAAATATCAGACCCACAGTTGCCAGTGACTTGAATTAAGCTACAGGGAAGGTGCTGGGCTTCATGCACTTTGCTCTTGCCAAAGCAGCAGTTCCCTCTTGTCCTCACCGGAGATGTCCATGCAGCAATCCTGCCAGTGGCAAAGGGCAGTTAACATGCCCAGGAAACAATCCACTTATGCAATGGCTACTTGGGTTGTTTGGGAACAGGTTGTGGCATGGCATCTATTAATCTGCATAACAGGGAAGATTGTCTTCCACATTATGCAAAGCATTCAGGGTGCTTCCAGCACGGGCAGTGTGTTAGCAGGGAGGTATGCACAGGGCAAGGAGTTCAGAGCAAGGACAGGGCACAGGCTGGGTGCTGATACTAGCACAGCTTTGTCATCTCAGAAAGACAAAGGGAAATTGATGGTTTGGCCATAAGGCTCAGAGAAGAAAATGCTGGAAATGTGTTCCTTGAGTTGCCATGGTCAAATTGCAGATGATGAGGGAACCATTCTAAGACTATGTAACTGTGCAGGAGAGTGTGTATATGTGTGAGAGTTTGTGTCTCAGCGGGAAATGAACAGGGGTTCTTGCACACACCTGCATTTTCTATTGCATTGAACCAAATGCTCTGCCATCTCTTCTGCCAGGAAATGTCCCAAATAAATAAGCCTGGTTTGCCTGTGGCAAAAGGCTTTTACTGATAGTTCTCTGAGCACGTATAGGGCTGGACACTTTCACAACAACCTCACCATTCTGGTATTTTCTCTCCCTTTTATTTTGATCTATTTGTTCCCCATTAAGCTTCTTCCCTGTCAGCACTGAGCAAGTAACACGTGTGGCTAGTACAGGAAAGAAATAGGGAGGTTGGTGCCTTCCCAGCCAGGTCAGCCAGAGGAACTTGCTAACTATGTTTGTCATTCCCTTGTTGTCTCAGACACTGCCAGAATATGTTGAGCAGCAAAGGCCCCTGCAGCCCTCCTAGCTGAAGGGCATCAGCTGGCAGCTTGGCTGCCTGGTGGGAAGCACTCCTTTCCCTATCCCCCAGTGCTCAGTGCCTGCCTGTTTTCCACCTTAGCAGCAGTTTCCACGCAGGATTTGCTCCCGAGGTTTTCTTGTCAGATAACAAGGCTGAGTCTGGTACTGTGACAGAGACAAGACTGCCATAGATCCAAGTCCAGGTTCAACCAAGTGGTGAGGCTGAGCAAGAATTCCCAGAAGGCACAGGCACATGGAGAACACGCATGCAAAACGTATGTGCATAAATACACAGCTGGCCACATGTCAGACCAGGTGAACACGCTGGGCACTCGCACAAATACCGAGGGCACGAGAGACCTCACTATGTTCCCCATGGGCAGCTCAGGATGAAGTCCCAGTAGAGTCAGTGTAGATGCTCATAAATACAAGGGGAACCTGCTGGTACCTGGGCATAGACACTCCATGTGCCCAAGACCTGTCCCTGGATCCCAGTCTCCTCATGCCACATGGTGTGTTCCTCATGACTTGTACAAAGGCAGCTCTCAGAGGTGTTGGGTATCTAAAGGAATATCAGAGGACTTCCCCATTTCTTCAGGTAACGTGTGTTTGATTAACTACTGCCATTGTACAAAGCAAGGTTTATGGATATAAATTATTTAATTTTTTTTCTTTTACTGGTCTGTAAACAATAATTGCCTTTTTTTTTTTTTTTTTTTGGGGGGGGGGGGCACAAAATACTGTCTTTCCAAGCTCCTGAGTTATGTCTTGTTCAAACCTGCAGAAACCTGCAGCCCGTGATTTTTTCCAGAAGTGTTTGTATGTCTGGGCTCCAGCAGCTCCAGTTCTCTGATGGGAGTAATTCCTTTGCAGTTGTCACCAGATTTGCCATTGTTCTGGGCTTGTCTTTCTAGAGCAGAGGACAAGTGTGCTGCTGCTTAACTGTACTGCATGATGGATCAGCTGCTGTCACTCATATGAACAAAACTCTTCCACATTGTTTAGTGAGGGCTAAATGGCTGGATAGTGAAAAGGAGGAAATGAACTGGGGTTACATATTCCTTCCCTTGTGTTGGACTTGACTTCAGTGTATAGATTCCTGATGGAGGACCCCTTCCTGCCTTTTGGAGACAGGACATTTGTTCTTGATGTGCATTGACATCTGACTTGCGCCTGATCCCAAAAATACAACATTGCTCATTTCCTCAATTTAGAAAAGTAATTGGTCCACTTTGACCCTGCTCCATTCCCACATGTGTGAATCAGAAATCAGAGCCCTGCCTATACGGGTATCCCAATGGATTTTCTTCCCCAAATCTTTTGTGATAATGCTGTCTGCTTGCAGAAATTGCATAGCAAATTTGTGCTGTGGCTGGACTGTGCCCAGTCTTGGTGTCAGAAAGTCAGAAAGGCACTGCATGCCTGTGCTGCTATTCAGCCCAGAGAGTGTACGAATCCCATTAATTTCTATTACATTTAATTTCATAGAGTGTCTTATTCACTATTCTTGTTTTATTTATATGTTTTCTTCTTGAAATTCTTTCTTAAGGTGACGTTAATTTTCTTACTCTACTCCACAGTTTGGCACTCTCTCTTCTTTTTTTTTTTCAATTTCTTTCTCTCTACGCTATACCTACATTCTTTCTGAGGCTGTTTTGCTGAGGACCCATTCCTGCCAATCATTCCCATGGGCTAATCAGGATAGAATACCTCATAATGTTAGTAACATTGATTTGAAGATATTTGAAGCTAGTCCACACCCAGCATATTGATTATTTCTGATAATGTCTGCAAGGGGGTTTGGTAAAAATATTGGTTAAGCAAATTCTTATCTCAAACTTCTTCCCTCCTGTGTAGAGAAAGACAGATATTTCTGATACTGTACCTGAACTGAATAAAGGCACAGACAAAGTTAAAAGTAACTATGTTCAAAAAAGGGCATCTTATAGTCTCTCATGTTTCTTCCACTTCAAGCTTTCTTCACAAATGAACTGCCTACATTAAATCCTACTGTCCTAGGAAAGATCTTAGATGAAAGATCTGGGATGAAAGTAACAATGTTGTGGACAAATCTTTGTCATCTAAACAGAGAAATGAGCTACCATCAATGGAAAATTCTGTTTTTCTTGATAACCTTTTAGATATCATTTTAGATATAATTGAGCAGAGCTCTGCACTGAATGATTCTGGCCTCAGAGAGCTGGCAGGAAGCCCCTGTTGCTGCCACTGAATTTCTCTGCTCCAGCCTGAGCACTGAAGTACCCAGCATTGATGATTACACCTTTTTGCACCCACTTAGGTTTTACTCTACAAAAGCTGTGTTGGTACTTGCAGCATGTTTTCTTCCTTATTTAGCAATGCTTATTGATATATAAATTACAAGTGCTGGGATATAGTCTCAGATTCACTCCTAAGTCCCCCTTAAAGCTTGATACTTCGTTTGCAATTTCCATTTCCCTGGCATTGATTTGAGCAGTTTATACGCACCAGAAAATAATTCCGTTTCTTCAGATTTTAATTCATTTAGCAATATTGGATGAGTACCCTCTATTCTTGGTGCATTGCTACTCTTCTATTTAGTCCAAAACTTATTGTATTTAAAAAAAGCGGGAACATTCTTAAATGCTCTCTACTGAAAAATCAGCTTTTCTGGACAGGTCTGTGCCCTGATCATCTGTTGGCTTTTTAGATGCTCTTGAAATCTTCATTGCAACCAAAACACTCACAAGTAACTCCCATGGGATTTTTGGTAATCTAGAGCTAGCTCCACAAACAACTTTCATTTTTCTCTTAATCACATAGATAAATATTATTCTTGGTGCAGCACTCAGTTGCTATTACAGCATATCTCTGAATGGTCAACAACAGAACAATTATCCCTTCAGACTGCCATTGCTAATCTTATCATGGTAGCAATTTTATTCCTCTGCTATGAACAGTATTTTTTCTTCTTTATACTCAGCTGTGCCAAATGTGAATCTTGTCAGACAAAAGACTAAACTGTGATTCACAAGTAATGAAAACCATTAAGACCTCGAGAAAAAGGGAAAAAAAAAGTAAGAAAAAGGGGAAAACAGGTGGTCAGATCTTAAAAATCTGTGGATTATTCAGTGCAACACTATTTGAAAAACATTCCCCATGGGATTTTCAGCTTGCCTGCGCTGTTGTCAGCCACGCTCTCAGTATGACAGGGCATGCTGGAGGCATCAGTGTGCTCTGTGGAACCCTGGTGAGCCCTCTGACAGGGCATGCTCAGCTCCTGCTGCAGCAGCATTTCTGCTGCCCTCTGAGTAAAACGAGAGCTGCCAGGAATGTTAGCACCAAAGAAACAGAATTGCTGAAACACTGATCATTCAGAGCAAGGCTCCTCATCCCAACACTTCCCAGTATTAAGATGCAGCTGGGCACTGGACTCTGGAGATGGTAGGACACACTTTCCTTAAGCTCTCTTTCTCCTGTTGACTAATGAAGTGCATGGATTTGGTGAAATGCATGCTTCCCTGCTGAAATTGTCTAGTCCAAAGTGGTGCCATAGTGCAATGCAGTTCAAAAATTCCATACGAGGTAAGACTGGAAGGGTTAATTGATTTTTGAGTAAAACAGGTTGAAGAACAGAACCTCCAGAATCTTAAAAATATTCAGGGGGAGAGGTACAGAATAGGTACAGGGAAATTTTGGCCATGGCAAAGGTAAGCTAATATTTCTGGGGCTGGAACTTACTTGTGAAGACTGCCCTGTCCCATGCACCAAAGCATGGACGGACTTTGAAGGACTCCTTCTTCTCCTAATTGTACTGTCTTGAAACTGCTTCAAGCTTGATTTTTTCAATGCATTTATGGTATAGCTTAATGGTATAGCATAATATGCCACATAAGCATGTAAAATGTTTCACATTTCTGTATTTCAGAAGAGAGAGAAGGAAGAGAGAAACTGCAACTCCAAAGATATCTCAGCATCACTTAACTGTGAAGTGGAGCAGAAGGTAAAAATATAACATCTGGGCAGGTGCTGAGTGAGTATCAAAGTTGCACAGTTACTGAGGCTCCTCCTGTCTTTCCAGGAAGCATCCATGGAAGAGATCTGGAGAGTGGGTCCTGGATGAGGACATGACCTTCAGGATGCCCTTTCCATCACTCACCAAAGCAGCTGAGGAGCTCCTGTTACAGAACAGGTGTGTGGGGTGAGCAGGCTGGGTGGTGTCTGGGTGGAAGGGTCTAGAAGAAAGGCAACAGGTGGTAGAAGGAGTTGAAGGTGGAGAAGGATCTGGATCAAAAGGAAATCAGGGTTATTAAAATAGTGCAATTTTGAAAAGGTGACTGCTCCTCCGAGAAAACATCGGAGAACATGTTGAGCAGTTGAAATCACTGACAGGTAACAGGTGGCATAAAGGCATATGTTTTTGATAACCTTGATTTCGAATACCATGATTTGAAGAAATATACATGTTATCCTTGTCTGAGATGTGGCTGTGCTCTTAAGAATTGTCATATGTTACTTATGACCTAAAACCCAGTTTTAACACCCATAATACCTCCTGCAACAGAGTAAGGTTCTGGCAGTTGCGCACAAAACTATTGTGGGTTATGTTGTAGTACATTTTTAATGTCAGTTTTCCCCGCACTTCCACAGGGGCTCATTCACAATCTCAAGTCACTCCTAGGAAAAAGATTTTTCTCTGTGTTAAAGCTAAGCATCTCCTTGTTTGATTTCAGTAGTTCTGTATTGTAGTGTTGAGGCATGAACATAGTCCATTCTTCATTAAGGCCAGATTTTTGGCTAACCAAGGCAGGTATCTTTCAGGATGGGACAAACATTAAAAAGTGTTTTGGAATACCAAAAGAGGAGGAAATTACAAACATTTCCAAGAGCATTTAAGGATGGGAAAACTTTCTGCCTAGCTTAAATTCTAATACTCTGTGCACTGACTTGTGTATCTGCCATGAACACTGTCACATTTAGACTCTGTGTCTAGAAGTATTAGCAGCGTGCAAAATAGTCAGATGTCATGCAAAGCCTGCAGTGTGAACCCATTCTCTCCACTCTCCAATGAGTCTCACATTCTCCTCATTCTTCCCAGTCCCCATGAGCACTTCTGCTTTCCCAAGCTGCCCCACTTCAGTGTTTTCAGCCTTTTCTTTTAATATCACTGCTCGCAAGGCCTTGGGGTGTGAGGAGGCACCAGACACAACCTGCCTGCCCCTCCTGCAGTGTCAGAACAGAGCAGAGATTCAGAGAACAGATTTGTTTCTCAAGGCATTCTCTTACTCTTTTTAGCAAGGCATCCATTGTAGGGTATTTGGTGTGATATGGGTCGGTGGACAGGGGGTTCTCAAGAGCAGTGATCAAAAGCAGCAGAGTTAAGTCCAGTGTCAGGTACCAACACCCAAACGATGCTAAATTGTTTGCTCTCCTCCATTTTATTTTTGTTCCTTCCTTCCACCTCTATTTTCTGTCTCTTTCTCCCCTCCTCTTCATGAATTTTCTTGCTCCCCATCTCAATATTTTTTTATCAGTGTTGCTTTCTTTCTCATCTTTCTCATCTATCTTCTGCTCCTCCTCTCTTTTCTCTGTCATTTTCTGTGTTTCACTCTCTTTCTCCAGTTCTTTCTCACAGTACCTACCCAACCCACTTGTCCTCTGCTCTCCCTCTCCTGCTCCATCTGCTTCTCCCTCCTTTGCTTCTCTCTTCCTCTCTGTCCTTCAATCCCTGGCCCCCTTATTTTCTGCCATTGGGGAAGAAAGCCCTTTCTGGTCAAGGCAATGTTTCTGTGGGCTGAGGGCATAGACAATGAGTACTTGGAGAACTGGAAAGCTGAATTGTTGGCAAGAAGCCTCTGTGAGGAACCTGTATCTTCAGGTCAGAGATACTTTCTCCATGTCGTAGTGCCTCTTAAAGTGCTGATGCATTTGTGCCCAGGAGACACAGTTGTCCATGCCCAAACTGTTGAAGGTCAGAGAACTCCATAATCCACATGAGGCAGCAGCTCTAATGGAGCTCATCAGCTGCATCTATTTTAAATCTTCTTGTTGATGTGTTTCTTTATACCTTTTATGGGCCCATGTTTTTTCCAAGATCAGTTACCTGAGCATCAGCACATTTTAGATCACAAGTAGCCTGACTCCAGAAATAGTGTGTTGATGCAAAATGACTCCTGTCCTACAGCCAAGGCAGCAAATCTAAAGTGAGGAGAAATTGGTTTTCCTTACTCATCCCTTTAATATTCCACTCTGATTCCAGAAGGTCTCCAGCCATGCTTTCCAGGTGGCAAGGCCAGGTCAGCACAGTGCAGTGAGTGTGATTTCTCTCCCTCTCCACCTGTGCCTGTGGAATTCTGGCCCAAGGTGTTGCCTCTTAAGGAACCTGCAATGTTACCTGTCATCAGTGGAGCATTTAGTAACAAATCCTCAGGCCATAAATCCTTAGAGGTGAGAGAGGAGGCCCAAGAGTTTCAGGTGCTTCAAGTGCATCCTGATTGTTCCACAGTCAGAGCAGCTTGTTAATTTTGGAGGGTGTTTGTAATATTGTCCAAAGGGAAGAGGGAGTTTTGGCATTGAAATATGGTCCCCAAAGTTGTTGTGATATTTAAGAGTCTGTCAGCAGATTTTAAAAGGTACCCAAGGTTTCTTTTTCTTGTTGCCCAGATATCACTGGCACTGATGAAGTTTTCACAGCTTCACACATAGAGATGATGTCTCTGAGGAGCATCACTTACAGTGACACAAGAGTCAACACAGGGCATCATCTTCTCCTTAAATATATTTAGCTCCTGCCTAGCAAACTGCTTCCATATTTGGTTGTAACATGGAAGGATGCTATGGGTGTAAACCTCAGTGTGTTTGGGAGGAGGAGAACCTCCCAATCCTGAAACCTGTTGCTGCGAACACACTGACTGTTGTGGTCAGCGCAAAAGGCTGTGCAGTATCTCCAGCTCTCTTCCCCAGCCATTTCACAGCTCTTTGAAGTACTCCCTGTAAATGTAGAGGTGTAGAAATAGGCAGGAGCCTTGAAGGACCTGTAGTCAAAGCCAAGTCTCATTTACCATTCCCCATATCTGCTTGTAGAATCTTGTAGAAAATGTAGTGCCAGGGTCTAGTGAATGGTATGTTAAGCTGCACTGCTGCTTGCGGTGCAGGTTGTGTCTAAACACCTATTCCAGACAAAGGAAGCTCCAATGTGAGTGTCATTGTGATGTCCCAGTGGGCACAATCTCTTTGCTTCAGGGTGCAAGTACCTGTGTTCTCCGACCCACCTGCTCAGTCTGCACAGCCCCCACTGGGGCACTGATGAGAACAGCTGGGGCTGGTAAACATCCTTGCTGCCTTGCTCTTCCTCATGGTCAGCTTTTCCTCATTTTTATCCTGCTCATGCATTGTATTCTGTAGTGTTACCCCATGTGGGATGAAAAAAAAAGCCAAGGACTATCAGCTACTTTTTTTCCATCTAGTTTTCAGTTCCCTTATACAACAAAGCTCATGCATTGCTGCAAAAGGAAGACAGGAAGCACTGTTTGGCAGTGTGGAAACACCATATTTAGTGCTTCTCTGTATTCTCAGACTTGGAGATTTCTTTATGGTGTCATGTTAACAGAGTTGCTCTCAATTCCAGTGTTAGAAAATAAAAACAATTCCTTTTGATATATATGCTTGTAAACTTGTAAAACAAAAGTTTACAATTTCTCTTCCTAAAGAACGTTATTTATTTAATATTCATTTATTCTAACTTTAAATCACAATTCCATTACTGGGAAGCACTCTCATGCCTATCACTCTTACTGTAGTTGAAGTACTAGAGTTTCTGAATCTTAGTCCAGAAAATTCAGGAGTTTACTCCTGAAACTTAATTGTTTGAACACAATCAAAACTTAGATAACTGCAGAACTAAAATGTAACTACTGCATTTTATGCAAAGGAATCTACGGTCTTTAGTCATTAGACGTTGACAAATTTATAAAGCCTAGTTGCAGAAGGAAGTGACAGAGGGCTCACATTTTGTGCAGCCCTCAGGTCACTTTGCTATCTCATTAAATTCTCACTCTTCCTCTGCTATTTTCTTGCCATGAAACTCCCGGCTCTTGGCTCGGAGCTTGTTGACCTGTGACTCTGCAATGTCAGCCCGCTCCTCGGCTTCCTCCAGCTCGTGCTGGATCTTGCGGAACTTGGAGAGGTTGACGTTGGACAGCTCCTCCTGTGTGGGGAAAGGGAGTCAGGGCTCAGGAGCACAGAGCAGGGATTTCACTCCTGCTTCAAGTCAGCCTTGCAAATCTCCATCCCCCTCCCACCAATGCTGACACATCAGCCTCACAGGGAGCTCCTCATCCTCCCCTTTCCAGGACCCTGCTGGGACAAGCTTCACCACGACTGTGTCACCCTTGAGGAGCAATTTCATCATATCAGTTTCCATTTCTGTACTTATCCTCCCACTTGTTTGGTGCTCATGTGCCAGGGGGTACATCTGGATGACAAAAGTCCCCCTCCTCAACTGATGATTTTTGACATTTTCAAAATTTCCAATACTCCTCTCTTGAACACCTGTGTGACACCNTCTTTAGTCATTAGACGTTGACAAATTTATAAAGCCTAGTTGCAGAAGGAAGTGACAGAGGGCTCACATTTTGTGCAGCCCTCAGGTCACTTTGCTATCTCATTAAATTCTCACTCTTCCTCTGCTATTTTCTTGCCATGAAACTCCCGGCTCTTGGCTCGGAGCTTGTTGACCTGTGACTCTGCAATGTCAGCCCGCTCCTCGGCTTCCTCCAGCTCGTGCTGGATCTTGCGGAACTTGGAGAGGTTGACGTTGGACAGCTCCTCCTGTGTGGGGAAAGGGAGTCAGGGCTCAGGAGCACAGAGCAGGGATTTCACTCCTGCTTCAAGTCAGCCTTGCAAATCTCCATCCCCCTCCCACCAATGCTGACACATCAGCCTCACAGGGAGCTCCTCATCCTCCCCTTTCCAGGACCCTGCTGGGACAAGCTTCACCACGACTGTGTCACCCTTGAGGAGCAATTTCATCATATCAGTTTCCATTTCTGTACTTATCCTCCCACTTGTTTGGTGCTCATGTGCCAGGGGGTACATCTGGATGACAAAAGTCCCCCTCCTCAACTGATGATTTTTGACATTTTCAAAATTTCCAATACTCCTCTCTTGAACACCTGTGTGACACCTACAGGAAGCAATACTTTTTATTTCCCCAAGCAATACTCACAGCCTCCTCAGCTTGTCTCTT
>VYZR01083761.1:22178-57298 GCA_013400675.1 Oxylabes madagascariensis
GAAACAAAACAAAACAAAACAAAAAGAAAAACAAAAAAAAAAAAAAAAAGAAGCTGAGAAGCTGCCTTATCTAAGTAGGTTATGCAACTGTGTCTGTAAAAGCCAGTGTGGGGCAGATAACCAGTCAGTCTGTGCTCAATTTGTGTGTTTGTGTCTATCGAGTCTGAACACATGGGGTGAGTAACTAACCCACGGGATAGCACACACAGACATCTCTGCCCACAGGTTTCTATCTCTGGTGCTGCTGTATTCCCACTGTTCCCCACAAACACCACGGTGTCTGAACAGCTATGATCTCTCCAATGTGTTTATCCTTTCAACATGCCTGGGAGGTGGGGAAGAAGTGCTACCTCTTTTATGGCTTGAAAGTCAGGTGCAGAGAGGGTGAAAGATGCCCCCACAGCCTGGTGGGAGGCTGTGGCAGAAATTAAGACCATGGCCTGTCTGTGCACCCTCGCTCAGGTTCCCAATTCATCTCTGAGTACAGCAGGTTGTTAATCTCCAAGGTGCCTTTGCCTGGCTGTTTTTTCCTGGGCACAGGTACAAAGGTTGCCCAGTGCTGTGTTTTTTGTGTAATTGGATAGACGTGTCACCGTGACCCTCTCTCCAGTCCTGGTTAGCAGGAGGTGAGTCAGGCTCAGGCTGATGTGGAGATCGTGCCCTTTGCAGGGTGCTGCGGGGAGAAAACAGCTCCCTCACTCCTGTGGGGGTGAGAGGCCATACAGCACAGCCCCCACTGCTGCTGTGACAGTGGCTCTCACACAAGCTGAGGCAGATCATCTTGTTCTCGTACTAAAATAGTCACCAAATTGAGAGGAATATACAAATGCAGTAATTCAGGACAGCCTGGATGGTTTTGCAGCCCAACTGTCTTGATTATCATGTGAGATCTGTCACTCCCAGTGTGTGACAGTGTCTATATCCATTAAAATGTCATTATCTGGTACAGAGATCTCCTAAAAATCTCTTTATCACAGGGAGGATTTCTTTTAGGTGGTAGAAACAAGGTCAGTTCTGAAAATGCTATCACCTTGTTATCCCTGTACATGCCAACAACTTCTCAGAGTCCCTTCTGAAGTCTTCCACTGAGGCCTTCTTCAGCCTGTCTGGCACTGCACTTGTTGAAACAACAAGTAACTTCAGCAACTCATCCCGTTAGGGCTTATTATGCAGTGAAATGGCACTGCTTGTAATAGAAGTTCTAATATCTTTAGCAAAGGATTTGGTTTGTTATGAAGTGGTTTGGGGACAGATATTCAAGTGTAAAATACTGTAATGTTTGTAGGTGGCTCTTATCTCCCATCAAACACAGACATCAAATACAAAAGCCTCGGCAATGAAAGGTGGTCTATAGCTCTTTGGCTCACCCACAAACTCATGTGTCCAGGCTAAGAGAGCTCAAAGAATAAAAGCACCAAAACAGATCTTCTTCCCCTCTCCCCGTTTCTCCTTCAGAGCACTCACTACTTCCATCCTTGCTAATGTTTGATTGCTAAGGCTCCAGGGCTCCCTGAGAAAAAATCCTCAGCAGCATTCCACTCCTGGGAAGAACCCTATTTATGCTTAAGATTTAAGGAGCTGAATCTCACTCCCACAAATGTTTTCTAGAACCGGGTAATGATTTGTTACTGAGAAAATGCCCCTTGGGATCCTGAAAAATCCATATAATGCAGTGCAGCTGCATTTGAAGATTTCTTTTGTTTGCACACACACAACTTACGGAGAGCTTTGTATGCCTAAGAAAGGCAAGATCTAAGCTATGCAGGAGGCACCTATTGTTAAGCATCAGGACCTTCCTGTCTGTTTTGCTCAGACATGAAATATTTCTCTTCCTTTCAACTGCTACCCCTTGAAAATACAGTTTTTTACGGCCTCCTGCGTTCATACAGAAAGAACAACAACAAAAAAATCATAAATAGGTTATGAAACACAGTATTCAGTGTCTACCCAAACACCAGAGCACGTGAAGTCTGTCATCTCCTCAATTCAAAATTTTGTGTGGAATAGGAACCACTATGTGAAGGAAACCATTGCAGCCCAGGGCCACGAGGGAATTGAGGCAGTTAACTCCTCATTGACTTCAGCTTTTTCTGCATCTAAACATCCAAGTCTTCAGCCCCTCATCTGTCAAATGGGGTTGTTGAGCCTGGAGAAGCGATGGCTCTGGGGACACCTTATAGGACCTGCCAGTACCTAAAGGGGCCCTACAAGAAAGATGCAGAGGGACTTTTTACAAGGGCCTGTAGTGAAAGGACAAGGGGGAATGTCTTTAAACTGAGAGTGAATATTAGGAGATTAGATTAGGAGATTAAGAGATTAGATATTAGGAAAAAATTCTTTACTGTGAGGCTGATGAGGTGCTGGAACAGGTTGCCCAGAGAAGCTGAGGATGCCCCATCCCTGGAAGTGCCCAAGGCCAGGCTGGATGGGGCTTGGAGCAACCTGGTCTGTGGAAGGTGTCACTGCCCTTTGCTGGAGACTGGAAACTAAGTGACCTTTAAGGTCCCTTCTGAACCAAACCATTCTATGATTCAAATAGGGGAAATATCTCTACGTGTTGTGAGAATAGACTTATCAAAAAGACTATGAGACACTTGGGTCAAATGGTGTAGAAAGGGTCATAGAAACAACCCAGTTCTTACTGGACAGTGGATGGAGGAAGGAATAAAAAACTGAGCAGAGGAATAGAAAGCCTGGACTAGTTTTAGAAAAAGATCGAGCAAATAAAAGCGTGGGAAGAGCCAAAGCCTCAGGGACGAAGTGATAAATTTTTTTGTAAAACTGCATGTACAGAATATCATAATGAAAAATACAGCAGCACTGCCAGGGGACATGGCTGCTTGGGAAGCAGAAGCTGAGAATCCTGGAAGTCAGGAAATAGCACCGGTGTCCCATGATCATTATTCAAAGGCAGATATGTTGGGTTTTAACATGGGTTTAGTACCATAGAAGCGAAATTTTGCATGCCTTGATGTATTTTCATATGTGATTAGAAATATGTACAAGCTTGGTGTTCCAAGGCTGTGGTACACCTTTGCTGTGCCCATGAAGGCCCATTTATAGACTCTGGCTGGAAAATCCCATATAAGACCACGTGGCTTCTCCCAGTGAAGGAGCCCACCTCCCACTTGTACACCTTGCACTGACTTGATCTTCTCCTTAAATGTGTTTAGCTGTATGCAAATTCATGTGTCCATAGATATTGTATCTATGTATCTGTCTCTCATGGTTCCTGGTTTCATTAATCTCTTTTAAATTCTTATTATGTTCCATGCTTAATTCTGCTGATGAAATTGGTATTTTTATTGGCTCGTACTGCGTTATGTGTGCACTGACTTTTAAAAAAATCCATTAACTCAAACGGGGAGATGTCAGAACGTTCTAGTCTGTACCACAGCTCAAACAAAGCTGCCAGCCCTGCCAGCAGCTTTCAGTGTTAGAAGCTGAGTAAATGGAATATCTAACTTTTACATTTCCCCATAGGTACTTGATAGAGAAAGGATATCAGTGATCCAAAGTTATTTAACAGAGACTGATTCCAGACTGTTGTGGCTCTTCTCACCATGAAAAATGTAAACATTGAGTGCTTTTTAGACTTGTTGGTGAATTTAGTGCTCACAGAAGGGTTGAATAGTTAGAGCAGTACCGAGTCAGACCCACTGTGGGGAACACGTAGCACCAACTGCTTTCCTGGGTCACCGCTAAAGCACAACTTCTTGGCTAAGTGCAACATGCTTGCTATCCTGGTTGGCACCCCTTCAGCAGAAGAGTACACATAAATTTTTAGTGCTTGGAGCACTTAGCATTTAGATTGAAATAGGAGAAATCAATTTACCTTTGCCTACTATTGCCACCTGGTAAAACTACACGACCTTGACAGCATCTTTTGTTTGCCTGGAGCACTCTGAATTCAGGGGGATGTTGGCTGCATGATGCACACAAATTAATTGCCATCATGGTTAGAATGAAACACCTGAATGAAAGCTAAGGGAACATCTTTACCTCTAACTGGATTCCTCAAATCAGACTCACAAATGCAGCTCAGTATCTGAGAAAACCCTGGCTTTCAGATAAGATCACTTCAGATGAAAAAAATCCTCTTTCTGGTCATGGGCTGCTCTTCATACAGCATCCAGAAGGACTATTTTGCTCCAGAGGCAGAACAGCACAGATCTTTTCCTGATATAAATGCAAAGTATGCCAACATATCAAGTGATGTATGGAAATCTGTGTTGTAGAAAGCTAATTTCCAGATAAGAATTTCATTTCCTGTAGTCAGGAACTATTCAATAAGAAGTGGGGGTGAAAAAAATTGAAAGAATTAAAATAATTGTATTAAGCTACTTTCTTCCTCTCCAGATACCCCATTATCTAATCTTTTGCATTTCTAATAAGCAGCAATCAGGCACCTAGTTTGTCCATGGCTGATGTTCTATGGAAGAATTTTAACTAAAACACAATAAAATAAACCTTCTACCACAAGTTCTTTTGAAGCGTGATTCAATATGTGTGGCTGTAAAAGTCATTCTGTTTTTATGGAAAGGGGTGATGAAAATGTGTGTACCATGCCTGAATTAACCCCCTTACAGGTGGACTTTTGCAGGGAAAAATCAACCCACCCAAGTTATTAGCCTAATATTTTTGCCTCAAAGCTGATATTTCTAAGTTGCCCTTCTGGTAGAAGGAACAAAAAAACAGCCTGAAGTACCCAGGAGCCTCACCAAGGAAGAAAAGCCCAAGCAGATATTGTAGCCAATAGAACCATGAATGTCAGGATCACTCCCGGTTTCTGTCTTGGTTTGGCAGAACGGGGGTAAAAGCCTGAAGTATGAAGGAGCTTCACCAAGGGAAAAAGCAAGAGCAACTCTTGGAAGATCATCAAATCATTAAAGTTGGAAAAGAATTTTGAGATTATCAAGTTCAACCATCAACCTAGCATTACTACCATGCTCATCATTCAATTATGTTCTATGGTGTGATATCCGCACGTTCTTTGAACACTTCCAGGGATGATGACTCCATCACTTCCCTGGATAGCCTGTTCCAATAATTTACAAACCTTTCCACAAAAAAAATTTTCCTAATATCCAATCTAAACCTCCTCTGGCACAGCCCATGGTAATTTCCTCTCATCCTGTCACTTGTTACCTGGAGAAAAGGCTGATCCCTACCTGGCTACACCCTCCTTACAGGTCATTGTAGAGAGCAACAAGGTCTCCCTTGAGTCTTCTCCAGCTGCTCCCCATAAGACTTGTGTTTCAGGCCCTTCCCCAGTTCCCTTGCCCTTCTCTGGACAAGCTCCAGCACCTGAATGTCCTTCTTGCAGTGAAAGGCCCAGAACTGAGCACAAGATCCAAGGTGTGGCCTCACCAGTGCCGAGTACAGAGGGACAATCACTGCCCTGCTCCTGCTGGCCACACTATTGCTGATCCAAGCCAGGATGCCATTGGCCTTCCTGGCCACCTGGCCACACCCTGGCTCTTGTTCAGCTGCTGTCAACCAGCACCCCCAGATCCATTTCCTCCAGGCAGCTTTCCATCCTCCCTGCCCCCAGCCTGTAGCACTGTTTGGGGCTGTTGTGACTCAAGGGCAGGACTTGGCACTTTGAGATACTGCTGTGTTTTTGCTATTCGGGGAAAGAGAAGAATGCACGCACTTTTCTCACTGAAAGAATGATTTTCTTCTTTCCAGTCATTTAGAACTGTGAATGCACTCCTAAGGAGGGGGAATGAAAGGAACATTAAATTTAAGGAGTGATTTAAGAAAAACATAACTTTCAGAAGAACAATTTTGGCATTACTAAGTTTATACCATGCTTTTAAATGTAAGAATGGTTAATGAGAAGTTCTCCCTTCTCACTTTATGAAGAGACATAAAGGAGGTGTACTGTAAAAAGAAAAACCTCAGGAAGTTAGAGTCAGATCAACATACAACCTGTTGGATTTGCATGAGCTAAAAGTTGTAGGTTTCCCCCATCATTTGAAGGAAAAGAGCAATTTTTTACTGAAATTCTGAACAGAGATTCCATCTGGTATGTTATTAAATTTTATTTTGTATGAGAAATCTTAACTTTTCAACCAAGTAAAAAACAAAAAAAATTTACTGTTTTGTGGATTTGTACTCTCAGAGTTTAATGAAATGTTTCACATTTCCACTGTGAGCCTATGTTCCTTCACAAAAAAATGTAACTTTTTATTAAGAAAAAAAATCCTGTTAAAAATACAGACCCTTTAACATCACCACCACTTCCAGCAGCATCCATTGCTCTCTGCTTGGCTAAGGAAATCCCCATCTAGGAGACTGTCTTCAACCTTAGGAGCAAGAACTCTTCTGCCCCCTCTGCCAGGCTTCTAGGAAGAAGAAAGGTAAACAGCCACCTCTGATCCATTGGACATGAAGGGATAGGAGGCTGCTATGGGTTCACAGAAGTCGGTTCCGCTGTCACAAAGCCTCTTACTCAGCCCACTAGATTACTAACATGAAAAGAGAGAGCTCCAACAGAAGAGAGTTCAAGGATACTTAGCTCAGGAGCTGGCTGCCACAGTGGATATCGTTCAGCCTTTTGCAGGACTATTGCCGTTGATTACCTGCCCACAAATGTGAGGCAACAAAAATCTGGAATTTGTGAATTCATCTGTTGTGTTTTGACAGGAGAGAGGCTTTTGGCAGACAGGTAGTGGAAATAAACTCTCTCTCCAGGGCTCAGAGCCATGCTGCAAGTGCTGGAGAGTATTTATGCCTTCTCATCCACTCTTCAGAGAGGCTGCAGTTCAACCAGCTGCAGGGCTCTGAAAGAGAAGTATTGCTTAGCAAGAGGAAAAAGTCCATCCACCTGACAGACAGAAATGCCAAATATTTTTTTGCTCTGAGAAGATTTGGGTATAGGCTCTTTTCAGGTACTTTAGGAAGATGTAGACACAAAACCTCAAGAACTGACGTTAGATCAATTCTAATCCTTGATGCCATCAGTTTTATTTCTTTAATGGGAAGATTCCATCCTTTTGGAGAAAAAAACCCCAACATAAAAACCAAAGTACTTTTCAGTTTAATTAAATCTGTGAGACACATCCTTAGTACCACAGAGCAGTATCACTGATGAGGGAACATCAAAAGTTTGCCAAGCTTAGGTCAATTAGATAAGTACCCCAAGCACAGCTGCTAATCTAAATCGCTTAACTAGTTTTAACCACTTGAGACTGAAAATGAAGCTCAGTATTTCATACAAACAGACATTCCCATGTGGTTCACCATACTTTTTTCTTCCATGAAGAACAAAAATTCCCATTTCAGTATCTGTTTCGATTAAAATATGAATAATACCTTAAAAAAAGAGAAGAGACAGAAAGGTTTGGTTCAATTTAAGTTTAAGTTCTAAATAAACTCTTTGTAGGGTGTGGAGCTCTGAAGTCCTCAGGAGTTGTTACAGTGAGATATAAGATAGTGCCAATAAAGAACTTCATGTATTCAAACCACACTCTCTATAAGCCAGAAGAGAAACAAAGTGGGAAGGTGGAGTGGATTCAAAAGGCTAAGGCTGGGATTGGCCTAGCTGGCCTTAAAACAAGATATCGAAAGAAAATTTCTAGCAGTGGAGTTTGAGTAGCTGGTCTGGGCCCCTTAAAGGGGCTTAAGGCTGTATGCAAACATTATCTGTAGCTGTTTTAAATCTTCTGATGGGATGAGCACCCTGTGGATTGGGCTGTAACCAGTGGGCTGGTTTTCAAGGCTTAATGCTTGCCAGCAGCCTCTGGGCAAGGCCAGTTCAGTTTGCTGTAAGGAAAGGTTTCTTTACACTTGACAACGGTATGTCATTCCTGGGCTTTATTACATGTGTATCCTCCAGGCTCAGCAGCCCCCGAGTGGACTTGTCGTGTCCCTGGGTGAGAAGGACAACCCTGCACTCCCAGGCATGTTAACTGCTGGCAGAAGAGAGGGACCCCCAAGCCATCACCCACCTGGAGGAAGTTGCCTGCAGCTCGCAGCATCAAGCAGGGGGCTGGGGAAGGGAAAGGCTGGAGAAGTGCATAGACAGTGTTCTCCAGGCAGGCAGGCTGGCTTTGAAATTTCAGCAACTTCAGCAACTCTGCAGAGCAGCTGCCCCCTTCTTTTTGTTGTGTTTACCCAACAGAGCCCCATCTCTCTCTCCTCTGGCTTTATACCCAGAGCCACCCTTTCTGCATGGCAGTGGGAGAGACAGACAGAGATGGAGGTGCAGTTGTATGAGCATGTGTGTGTGGTGTTATGGTTCTGCTGGTGTGGGTGCTCACACAGGAACACCCAGTCTAGGATGGGAATAAACACCCTGATTGTTTGTGTAGCTGACTGCATAAAAACACACAAATGATCACTCCCACTCAAGCCAAAAACTGAGCTGGCTCCGGATGATCTTTCTGTATGATGCCTAGTGAAGAGTAAGAGCAGGATGAAAATACAAGGCATTTCCTCCAGATACCCAAAATTGTACTTTCACAATTTTAAGCTATTTTCTGTCAGAATCTTCCTGGGATAGATGTGGTTTTTGTATTCACTAGCTTCCAAAGGCTTTCCCATCTGTGTGTCTCCAGTGTCCACTCCAACTTGGAGTGGCCAAGGAGCCACTCCAACTTCTAGTGGCTCCTTGTAGCTCTGTACTAACACGACTCCCCCCACACACATCACTTTTATTGGAGAAGACAGGCAGTGACTGTTTCTGAGCATCCTCACCATATTCTTCATACTGTATACTTCTTTCACTGACTTGTCTCTCTTCCAGACTGAAACACACTGTCCTGGTAAAGTCATTGCCTATATTGATGTTTTCTGTATCTAATCAGAAATTGAAGTTGCTTGTACTTTTTACTTTACCCCGAACATTCTTCGGTTTTGCTATACCATTTTTGAGATGAAAAGACAAACTTCACAGACTAATCATAACATGGGTGAGCCATGAGTTTGCACACTAGCATAATGTTCTTCCTTCTTTTATTCTTTATTCCTATCCTACTATGCCCTAATACTTTATTTAAGGTTGTTTTTTTGATCCCTATTAAGTGCTGAGCTGGCATATTCATAGACCTGCAAAATAGGTCCCAAGATCTTGCTCCTGATGGTTGATGGTCATCTCACAGCATGCCATTTTGGCTGTGAAATTCAGATTGCTTTTTCTACCCTATAAACCCCTTCATATTTATCTACTCTGCATCACATTTACCATGTTATTGTCTTGTCACTAAGTCTCATTAAAGTACTACTAAAGCCTTACTCTTAAAGTCAGCCCTTGTCCTTAACGATATAAATATTTTGCTGCTGTCAACAAACTTTCCCCTCTGTTCACTGCCTTTTCCAGGTTGCTTATGAATACCCTGACAGCAATGGTTGCACTATGCAGCACTGCAGAATTACTCTGGTCCCCTCCTCTGCTAACTATCTTTTAAATAGCTTTTTATTATGCAATGATTTTCTTTCTCTTGATACTCCCTCAAAAGCCTGTGGTGGGGAATCAAGAAACAAGTTTGCTGAAAGCATTTAGATATCCAAGTAGACTTATCAACTGTATTGCTCTTATCTGTATGTACATTGATCTTGTCTAACAACTCCAATCTGTAAAAATGGAGGTCATGCTGACTCTTTCCAAGCAAATCAAATTTATTGAAGTGTCAACGAAATTTGTTCTTCATTATATTTTCTACTCATTTGCCTAGTGTAAAGATTTCAGATTTTGAGGTCTGTTCTTTTTCACATCTCCCCCATCTCCCCTGGAACCTTTGCTAAAAAACAGTTGGCCAGGCATTTGATATTTGATAACAACTCCTTGGATATCAAGGGAGTTTTAAGCATAGAGTTATAGGCTGCTACTCAATCATTTAGTTATTTCATCCTTGAGGTCTGTTGAAACTCCTGGGTGATATCATCTGGATTCTGGCAACCTGTTGGTCTTCATTTTGTTTCACTGTTCCCAGACCTGGTTCCTGGGCACAGCCATTTCAGACAAACTTGCTAATAGAGTCACCCCATCCCAAAATGGTTTCTGATGTGAGAATCTAAAGGATTAATTTAGTTTCTCTAATAGCTGTATTTTCTCTGAGTGCTTCCTTCAAACTCTGGTGATCAATGGGCTCCACTGATTTTTTGGCAAGGTTCCTGATCCTGATGTTCAGGAAAAAAAGATTTATTGCTAGTTTTGATTCCTTTTGCTAGAAACTCATCAAACCCCTTTTTGGCTGTCAAATTGTCATTGTTCATGTAATCTTCCAGAGTGTCTGTTACTTTCTAATTTATTCGTTTGGATCCAGCTTCAGCTGTTTGAAGGATTTGCAGTTATTCTTCTAATAACCTCCCTTATCTCACCATTTTCAAAGCTACCATGTACTGCCCATTTTCAAGACTCCTTGATGAATAATGTGCACTGGCCTTGTGCTTTCAGCACAGCATCCTTTAGCAGACTTCATGTCTTCAGGAAATAATTAATTTTCTTTGTTGTCACATTTTGTTTCTTTTAAACAAAATTCCTCATTTACATAAGTTTCTCCTCCAAGGCAACTCCATAATTGCCTGTTTTCTGATCAGTATCCTTAAGCAGTTCCTCCATGCCATAGTTATTGACTGTTTCATATCATATTCTTGCACAATATCTGGACCATTTGTATGTAAATTATTGAAGTCTGGTGTTTGTTACTGCCCTTCCTGCCTCTCTGGCATTTTGGAATTCCCCCATATTCTGCAGCTGGTGTCAACATCCTGGTAACAGAGGCAGTATCATACACAATGTTCTTCCTCTGCTATAGTGGTAACACCATATTAAGTCTGTAATTTCAATCTCCACAGATTTTATGTTTCATAGTGATGAGGTAATTTGTAAATTTTATTGATTCTAGCATGGCTTACTCATTATGCTGAATATTTGGTATAACAGAATCCCTCTTACCCTTCTCTTTCCACTGTATTTCTGATGCCTGTTTTGTTGATGCCTTCACTTGCACTGACAACAGACACATGCCTGTTCTTTTGTCTTATTTCTTAACTAGGCAGTAAATGTTGTGTCTTTCTGCCTCTCTTTCCCTGGCAATGTGGGTTCCAGGAGCATTTCAGAGACAGCTTCTGTAGAAATCCTGATTGTCCGAACCTCAGAGCTTCAGCATCACCTCTAGCACCTTGCATTACCTTTCTCCCACTCTCCCTTCTCCTTGCCTTTGCTTTCCTACAGTACTGCTGTCCACAGGGACCACAACAGTCTGGTGCTCTGCCACACTTCTTAGGAGCTGATCGAGGCTCCTCATTAAGTCCTCTCCCTTAACGCTGGATGTCCACACAGAACCTGTGGTTCCCTAAAGAGATTTTCTTGTCTGGATGATCCCACTGACCTTCCCTGGCTTAATCCAAGCACCATGTTTGCATCTCCTGTCACAGACTATGGGCTGCAGGTGCTGTTTTGCACAGCATTCCAACAGCTGCAGAAATAAATGGAGCTAAGTGCATCCCAGGTCAGCGACTTAGCTGCATCCAGGGAGCTTTCAGGAGCCTGCAGGTACTTCAGTGTGGATCTGTCAGTGGAGCACCTCGCTAACATAACGGGGTAACTCTGAACTCTGAGGGGCTATTCAGGTGTAGAAAATTAAGCAGTTGCACAGGAATTTGCAGGATTTGGGCCTGGATGTGTGAATTTATGGCAAGGCTTTGCCTTCCTCTCTTCTGCTAATTAAGCAGAACAACTCCAGCAGCTCAAATAAACATGTGGGATTTTAATAAAATGCACAATTACAGAGCTGAATATTGGGATGCTAGCAAATACCATGGAAATCTTCTCACACATTTCTCTGACTCAGTATTTTTCCCTCATTGAGTTTTCTCTGGCAGAGGGACGGGATGTCTAGGCAGGCTGATCATAACAGAAACATTACTAAGAGCGACTGAACGCTTTGCGTAAATTTTCACATGCGATCTCTGTGTAGTAGTGGGGGAGAGACATAAGGAAGTGGTAGTCAGTTTTGTTAGCACCCTTGCTTTATCTTACATGGAGATAGATGCTCGTACTCGTAACGTGAAATCAGTTTGAAACACCAACAACCAGGCGAGGTGTTGATCCTGAGAGCTGTCGTAATTTGTGTTCATTTAATTAGCTCAGTGTTGGTGTTGTCCTGTGTACGCTGCTGACCAAGCCACGTAATCTCCTCCGTAGGGATGCCGTAGCACTCCTAAGTCCTGTGATGAGATTGTGCAGAAAGCATTAACCTTCTTTGTCTGACCCTTTTATTTGCACTCCCCCCAGGCTTTCATTCATCTTCACTACTAGATCAATTAAAAAAAGGAGGAAAAAAAAAGCATTTCCATTGGCAAGTCTTCCAGCACGTGTGTCTGACATGAGGATAAATGCTTATAAATGCACAAGAGCTCCAATACTGTGAGTTATGTTTTAAAGACAGTGTTCAGGGTTTAGCCGCCTGATTCCCACTGACATTAATGGAAGGCATGAGGCTAAATCATAGAGCGCTGCTTTCAGATCTGACCCCAGAAGACATTTCCTGATGGGAAGGGGCACAGTCTGAGAAATAAAAGTTTACAAAACCAGAGAGCTGAAATAATTGGATAAGAACTAGGACACATAGGTGCAAAACTGAATGAATTACAATTCTGATAAGCTTGCGTGTAAGCAATAAATCCCTAAGATGAGCGGAGAAAAGGGAGAGTTTAATCACAGTGGCAACATTTATGTATTTTACTCAGTGGAAAATGTTATAGGCTTGACCTCATTTTTATTTAGCAGATCTGAAGATGCTGATGTCCTCTTGACGGTGAACACTGAGTGACAGCCCGCAAAGCCTGCAAGCTGCAGAGCACACAATCTCCCAGCAGGTGGCTTGGGCAGAGCAAACCAGGCCGGGACTTCGGGGAGAAAGAACTTAAAATAGCTGCAAAAGAGTATCAGACAGTTCATTCATGGCTTATTGATGCCACAGATCTTAGTTACATTTCATGGTCTGAGGCATAATGCAAAAGATCTTTCCCAACCCTGAGTCCTGCATCGTAATTTCATGATGGTTCAGTTTAAAGTATTAGGTTTTTTTGTCTTTTATGATTTTTAGTCAGCAGGGTGATGCCAGTTTACACAGCTGGGCATATAGTCTGCAAGGTTTGGAAGATGAATTTGGCCTCCACTTGGGGATTGGTGAGTGGGAATGGATCCCACAGAGAGAACAGGCAGCAGAGGATGGATTTTTGTGGCATGCAGCTCAGTGAAATGAAAGGCATTAGTACGCACGTACTGCAGGAGATCTCATGAACTGACACGAGGACAGTTCTTTGAGGCTGACAGTAACATTTTCAAATGGCTGTTGGAAATTATTAGCTCAAGTTTCTCAGGTTCCTTAAGTTCCGCTCCTGTGTCACTTGGAAGGTTTTTAAAATAGAACACCTTAGGTTTAGGGAGGCAGCCTGATGGAAGAGTGAGACAGTAAAAGCAGGCAGGAGACTGGTTTTTCAAAACAAACAAACACAAAATCCTTTCTTCCCTCTGTTCTTTCCGCACAATTTTCTGAAATACTATATTGTTTTGATAATTTGTAATTTACAGCAAACCACAAGAAGCATTGCCAGCATAAAGTAAGCAAAATCCCAGGATTCAAAATATGAGCAAGTCACCATAAAAGTGATGGAGCCAAGAAGAAAAATTGTATTTTGGAAAAGCAACAAAAGAGTAATGAAGACCAGACCTAGACTGCTAACATTTGGGACACTGGCATACAAAGAAAAAGTATCATCAGCTGTATAAGTCAGGAAGCCGACAAGAAGTATTCAGAGAAGGATGTACAGAAGAATAGTCAAAATGGTAGAGTTTCTCTCTTCCAGCCAGAATAACAAATGTGTCAATTTTCAGCAATCCTGAAATCCTGTAACACCCCAGCAATCCTGGGAAAGAGCAGTGCCTTGTACGAGCTCTGCATCAGAGGGAAGGCTGCATGCCATGAAGTGGGAAAAATGCCTGCTAGCTCATAAAACAAACAGTTGTTGCAGTGTTGAATGGTATGAGCAGGAAAATGAAGCTGTTTGATGAGCTTCCTCTTCAGCAAGGGCCCGTGCCACTCTGCCCTTCTCTAGTTAGGTGCTGAGGTGGGAACACGCACAGGGTTTGTCCGTGGTTTCGCCTGACATGATAACTGAGCTTCAAGGACAATGTTACTCACACTTAAAGAAGAATGTATCCCATCGACTGTGGGAATGTTTAGTTGAATATAAAAATATCCTCTCAAGCTGCAGCCACACAGGCTTGATCACTATAATTATGGGTAATGGAATGGCTGTGCATCCTGCTTTATGTTTAGTAGTCAGAATCGGGGCATTAATGTTTTTAGACAAAGATGGCATCTGATTTCTCTTGCCCAAGTGGCTCCTCATTCCTCTCAACTGAGCAACCATAACATTCGTATTCATATACATTTCTTCTCCAAAACATTGCCCTTGGTCTTGCTTATTTCTGTGTGAAAACTTCTTGCAGTCTCCTAACAGCACCCCAAAATTGTCTACCCTAATTGCAAGTGTGCTCTGGAAAGAGACACAGCCACAGCAAATGTAAAAAGGGTCAAGGCAGAGCTGAAAAGCAAAAGCGACACATCTAATCAAAAGGGAGACCTCTCTGGTCATAAGCTGTTCATGGAGCCTCTGCCAAATCCAAGAGCAGTGTCTGATTTGACCTCTTATGTTAATAGCCTTAGCATTTCCAGCCTTTTTCTAACACTTGTCTCTGGTACATCTGCTGTAAGTGGTTATCTATTTAAATGAGCATTTTTTACTTGGAGTGGATTTGGTTTCGTTCTTATATAAAAAAAGTAGCTCTTTCAAAACAACCAGGAAAAAACTCGGGAAAAAAAAACCTCTGTGTGGCAGGAGTCCCAAAATTCATCTCTGAAAACACACAGAGCTGCACTCTTTTGAAAGTGCCAGTTCTGTGAAATCCTTGGCAGTGCCTGCAGGGCACCAAGTGCCCTCAGTTCTCAGGATAGTACTTGCAATTTAAAGCTGCTCAGGAGGCTGCAGGATGAAGCTACTAGTGCAAAAAGACATGCCCCACTTCTTGCCCATGCACATACCCAACATGTCAGTGCTGCAGTCATTAAAGATTACAGGCTCTCACAGAAAGCATGATTTTATATGCTTGGGATTAAATCTGGTGCTTAGCCTTATTTTTCAAACAGAAAGATAAAACACATCCATAATAAAACAGATTAGCAGAGCAAATATGGGGTTTCTAAAATAAGTGACAACATGAAGTAACAATAAAGCAAAGCAGAGCTCACTGGTGGTTTTTCTGCTTCTACAGTGACACCAACCGAGAAATTGCATCTGGTGATGACATCTGCGTATGTTCAGTGGTTATTTATTCCACTGAAGAAAAATTAGCGGTGTAGTCATTCTGAAAATACTTTTCTTATCGAGCATGAAGATGTTGCCTTGCTTTCTAGGGATGAAGAATTCAATTTTGCAGGGGCTGAGTGACCTCCTTTCTCCAAGAGTTTACTTGATGGCAGGTGAGGATGCTTGGCACATCACAGAAATGCACTTCATTTCCAAGGAAAGAAATCCTGACTCTTTTGAAGTTGATGGGAGTTCTGCCATCAATCTGGCTAAGATTTCTTCCATGGTCTGTAAAACAGATCTGTCTGCTGTCTGCATGTGTATTCTTTGACACTCTGCTGGCCTTGGCTACTGTAATGGTGTGTATGAAACCACAGGTCATTTCTTGGACATGACCATATTTTACAATGATAACAAAGAACTCTTTTTTTCCTAAGACCTCCTATAAAATACAAACATCCGACAAGCCTAAGCTCATCTTCCATTCACAACCCCCTTTGAAATGCGGAAAAATGGGGAGGAGAATGTTTGTGATAATTTAGGCATCTGCCGGCCAGCTCTGATGTGCCTTGCAGAAGGATTGGCCCAGCTGTAGAAAGGATCACATTCATCTGAATATGTATAAACATAAACAGTGCTCAGAAGCTACCACCCAGTTTCATATCCTGCCATCCCCCTTCCACATATTGAATTAGTGCATTTATAATGGCATCTCTGTTCATTTAATAAATTTAAATTTCAATTACAGACCACTAACAATTAGTCATACAGACTAGATATGACAGATGGGCCTCATCCATGGTTGATTACACTAAAAAATTTTATGTGAGTCTATTTTTAAAATACTATCATTCTAATATCCTTGCTGCATGCAGATAGCTGAGAAGTTCATAATATATTAACAAGAAATTTACCTTCCTGACAATATTGCAATTTGCACAGGGTATGAATTTTATATTATAAAAGGGTTCATTATTGTTTCCTATTGTCTTGGATTCTTTAGTAAAAATTATGGAAATGTTTGTGTAAAGACATGTAGCACAGCGTGATAATTTTGTTAGTCTTAGTTCTTTACATGGGCTTGATTTAAAACATCAAACCAGAAAATGTGTCCAAGATAGATAAATACTTGCATGGAATATGGCAAGGGTGTGCCTGAATTGTATGAGAGGTTTCATATTTGTTTTTGACTCCCATGGATATCTGATATTTTAAAATTCAGTCTTGAATGGACAGCTATTAAAAAATATATCTGGTGATGAAAACAAAGGCTCCTCCCTCTCTTCCTCCCTGCCAGCATGAAATAAGTTGTATATGTTGTTGTCTTTGAAATGCTTATGTAGACTCATGTAAATGAAATAAATGGAGGATTTTATATTCCTTCAAAAGGACTTTAACTAAGATTTAGATAGTCAATAATATTTGTATACTCTATCTATATTTTTTTGCCTCTGAGACTCCCATCTAGTCAAACAGAGGGGTGGAAAGTGATCACAAAAATGTTACATAGAGGAGCACGTTTGAATGGCATTAGTCTTGTGATTTCTGCTCTCTTGTCTTTTCAACCCTTTTCACAAATACTTCTTTTTGTAGATGGCTAGCAAACTGAATTATAATGCCATGCTGGGAGGAATGATTCTCACAGAAAGCAATCTTTCTCTTTAAAAAACACCTTTTAAAAAAAGATATTTATTTGCTTTTCTTGAAACAACTTCAGGAAAAAAAATCCTGTATTAAAGACAAAAAATGTAGAAGAAAGTCCTATTGAGGAACACTAATGAGAAAATCAGGAAAGAGCGTATCAGATAACACAAAACTACCCACTGACCTTAAAAGATTTAAGTTACAATCAGAAAAATTACGGAGAAAGGGCAATTTTAATCTGAGATGTAAAAATATCCTAATTCAATTGTATCCTGTGTTTCATATTTATGGCACAAACCTTTGTCCTTTTCATTAATTTGTACCAGTTGCACCAAACCTTTAGTGTTTGGAGAGACAGTTTGTCATTAATAGTCTCTGATGGCTATGAAAGATGAAATATAGATAGAATACAAATGTCAAACCGGAACTTCAGTCTTACAATATATATAGCGCACTTCTGCAACTCCAGAGTAATAGAAAGGGCCATAAAGCAATTTAAATGATCTCCTGAGGAGCCTTTCCATCCCAGCAGAACCCTGGGTGACAGCTCCTGCCACAGAGCAGCTGGGTGAGGAGGAGGCAGCGCGGTGTAAATGTTACTCCAGGCCAGTGACCCCTTGCTCTTCAACAGCCCCGTTAGCTGTGACCACAGCTGAGGCTGCTCCTGGAGCCGGTATCTTGAGGATATCCCTTGGGAACACCAAAAGAAAGGAATCAAGAGACAGTGGAAAGTCCCTCTCTCTGTTCTCTCGTGTATCTGGTACTGTGCCGAGTGCAGCTTAGCTACAGGGCTGGTGACAGGCCAGCGTGTGTAACCCTATTCAGAAAAAATCATGGTTGGTAATTCTGTTAAATCACTTTATCCCTGAGAAAAGCAAACATCAGAGCAGATATTTGTATTCTTATTTTTACAGTTTTCTTGCTTGGCTGACAAAATAAATAAAATTTATATGCCTGTCTGTCCATCTGAGTCTATGTGGGTTTTCAAGTTTAAGCTGGCTGCATTCCCTGGAGTAAATGCCATGTTGCCATTAATCACTATGTGATGATGTGCACTAAAAACAGTGTCTGTGTTTGTGGCAAGAGAAGAGCTGCATACCACTCTGGAATTATATGCTGAATTCACTCATTTGCATGGCTTGCAAAAACCTCTTTTTAGGGGGTGAAAAAAAAGCAATGTATGAAGGGAGCTCCAGGAGTGTTCCCAGGGCAGTGTTTAACCCATGATTTGCTCAAAATCCCTCCGAAGTTCCTCATTCTGTGTCAGCAGAAGAATCTGTGCTGTTGCATTGCTGATCGCAGATTTTGACAAGTGTGAACCAGGGCTCCATGGGCGAAGGTTAAGCCCTTGTAACTGCTGAGGCAGCTCCGGGGCGGACACGCTCCAGTTAGCTGGAGGTCCAGTGCCGTGCTGAGTTCTTGGTAAATAGCTCTCAGCCAGTTCACAGGGCAGAAACCATCGGTCTCACTGCAAAGGGCACAAAACACCCAGCTAAGGGGTCAGCTGGTTCCTCGACACCTCTTGGCTAACCCAGGTTCTGAGAAGGGCTCCTTTTTTGCAGTCTGAAATGCTATATTCCATATCCAACCTCGAGAAATGCCTGCCTGCTTGCACTCTGTTTGATGACAGACAGGTGGACCAGCTGTCCTGGCCTGGGAGGAGGCCCTCATGCCCAGGAAGCCAGTGAGGTTGGGATGCCCTGTGTGTTGTCACTCTGTCACCCCTGTGGGACACCCGGAGTTCTGTGATGCTGCATAGGTGATCAGAGGAAATCCCAGGGGCTCCACACCACAGCTGTTTCTCTCATGTCTTGGTGCAGAGTTTGGAGCAATTTCACATTATTCTAGGTGTAAAAGTTCCTGTTACCATTCTCCACTGGACAAATTTGTGCACATTAAATTAGCCAATCTACAAAATACTGACTTGCACCTAGAAAGTAAGATGATAAAATGACTGAGGAGAAAAATCATTGTAATGTTCTTAAGCAGTGCTAAACTGGTTAGAACACATAAAATACTTGCTTCAGCTTGCAGCTGTAAGAGAGACAGAAAGCAGTGCTACATACAGGTTTGAAGTCTGAAAAAGGGATGAAACACAAAGTTTATTTTCTAGTTTCAATCCAAATACACCAGCATGAAAGATGATACAGAACTCATGCTGTTTTTTGCTGCAGGCCATTGTTATTCCTGTGGGCGAGATATGGGAGATATATGATATTTATTTAATTTTAAACTATGGACTCTCCCTCAACAGATATCCTGTGGGGCTGCAGGATGGATCTTTTAAGGGATTCTTCTTTCACGCTTCTCCTCTGTCTTTCTAGTCTTCCTTGCAGTGCAACCCTGTGGGGAGCACACAATCCAACTCAGGATTTTATTCTGTGGCAGCTCTGCAGAAGCAAAGAGGAGGCCCTGGGAGAGTTAATTCTGTGTCAAGCAGCATTAGCTGTAGCTCCGATTTCCAGTCGGAAATCCCTGGGGTTGGCTGAGGACAGCGCTACAGACAAGAGTTGGTCTCCTGATCTCCCTCCCGCCTCGCTGATTACACCAGGCCCACTGAAATACCTTGGGGCATCTTCTTTTTTATCCAGATGATGGAGGGACAGTGCAATGGAGGAGTGATGGTCCCTGCCATTGCCCCAGATAATGTCAAGCTTCCATCCCTCCCACTCCAAGTCAGAGGGAAGAGTTCAATACTGAGGCTCATAGTACAGTACTTCTGGAAAAGAAATCACTATTTTTTCTTCCACATACTTTTTCTAGCTGTCGTGGTTTAACCCAAGCTGGCAACTAAACGTCACACAACCACTCATTCACTCCCCCTTCCCAGTGGGATGGGGCAAAGACTCAAAAGAGTAAATGTGAGGAAACCCTTGGGTTGAGATAAAGACAGTTTAATGGGACACAGTGAAAGAGAATAATAATAATAATGATAATAATGATGATAATGATGATGATCATAGCAGTAATTATAATAGTAATAATGATGGTAATGATGATGATGATGATAGCAACAGTAGCAACGACATCAGAATAATTAGGTTTTACAAAACAAGTGATGCACAGGGCTATTGTTCACCACCCACAGACCGATGCCCAGCTAGTTCCGGAGCAGAGGTCCCTGAGCAGCTTTCCCCCACAGTTTGTATGCTGAGCATGTTGTCATATGGTATGGAATACCCATCTGGCCAGTTTGAATTGGATGTCCCAGCTGTGTCCCCTTCCAAGCTCTTGTCACCTCTGAGTGACAGAGTATGAGAAGCTGAAAAGTCCTTGACTGAGTATAAACACCACTTAGCAACGACTGAAACCATCAGTGTGTCATCAACATTATTTTCATACTAAATNATGATAATGATGATGATCATAGCAGTAATTATAATAGTAATAATGATGGTAATGATGATGATGATGATAGCAACAGTAGCAACGACATCAGAATAATTAGGTTTTACAAAACAAGTGATGCACAGGGCTATTGTTCACCACCCACAGACCGATGCCCAGCTAGTTCCGGAGCAGAGGTCCCTGAGCAGCTTTCCCCCACAGTTTGTATGCTGAGCATGTTGTCATATGGTATGGAATACCCATCTGGCCAGTTTGAATTGGATGTCCCAGCTGTGTCCCCTTCCAAGCTCTTGTCACCTCTGAGTGACAGAGTATGAGAAGCTGAAAAGTCCTTGACTGAGTATAAACACCACTTAGCAACGACTGAAACCATCAGTGTGTCATCAACATTATTTTCATACTAAATTCCAGACACTATACCAGCTACTAGGGAGAAAATTAACTCTATCCCAGCCAAAATCAGAAAACTAATATTTCTTTGGGTTTTTTCAACATTACTAAATATATTGATGTGTGAGACAATCAGAACAGAAACGTTTCCCTGTATAAAGCTTTGTATCTGGTACTGCATGAGTTGTAAGCTCCCTCCTTCCCCATAAAGTTGCATGGCTGCATTAAGGTTTTCCCTCCTGCAGCTCTCTTCTGTTAAAATAGGCATTCCTAGAGAGCTATTCCAGCTGAAAAAACCTGAACAATGTTTGCCACAGAAGCGGACAGGAATACAGACATTTCTCTTCAGTCCAAGCTGGGGAAGCTGCAGGGCTTTCCAAGCCCTTTCTCTGACCCAGCCTCTGTGAGTTTTACCACTTTGAGAGCCTGTAGCTCTTGAAGCTCTCACTCACTGATGACAAAAGACATTTCATGGTCACCTGATAACCTTGTTTTTATATGTACATTGCTTTTAAAAGTGATTGACAGTTCAAGCTCAATCCAACGTTTTTAACAGCAGCCTCTTATGATTACTCTAACCACTCTGTTAAATCCCAGGCTTTTCTTAAATCCTGGGAATTGACAGCAATCTAAATACATGAATATTAACCCCAGGTCACTAGGGCTTAAGTTTTTGCAAATGCACAAGTCTTGCATTAATACATTGTTAATTTTACTGATAAATGGCAGCAAAATGTAATCTGATTCTGTTTCATTGTAGTTATTATTCTTCTGGTTGAATATGGAACTTGCACAGTACAAAAAATACCATTTATAATACTAGTTTTATTAATGCAAAGTGGGGCACCCCTATGTCCTATAAATATGGCATATTGTGTATGGTAGGAATTTCGCTACAGAAATGAATAATTTTTTTTTTTGAGAAAAAGTGGACTCACTCTATGTTGGAATAACTCTGGTGGCGTCATATAGTGAGGAATCGGCTAACATTTATTCTCTGAAGGTCATTATCCCCCCAGACCACAGAAATGCAATTTCAAATGCTCATTCCTTCTATTGTGCCAAGAATGGGCAATGGTTCTGAACCACAGTAGTCATGAGGTAAAATTTACAAGATACTCAGAACAGTCTTTAAAGTTCTGAAGTACCTGTTTAGCAAGAAACATTCTCTGTCTCTCAGGACAGGAATACAAAAAGATTGAAGTAAACATTGCACTTTTGATTTTAATATCACATTAATTGGGAAATTGCTATTTTTCATTCCCTCATAGTTACCTTGTGTAGACATGAAAGTTTTCAATGTGATATTGAATTTTATTTCCTCTTATAGTAAAATCTGTTTCTCGGTTATCTCATCAATGTCCAATTCTATGGGAAATACTTGTGATCAATATTGGTGACACGAACAGAGCTCTGTAGTGTTCATTTCTTGCTATCTGCTAGAAATGGACAATTAAGTTGCCCTGGTGCTTCTTTTCAGGAGCAGAAAATTATATTCTTCCAGGAACTACTCAGTTTACCTTTCATCAAATGAGAAAGATTTTCACTTTAATTCTCTATTTTAAAATTCACACAGGATTTATCCTGTAAATGTCAGGTGCTTGATAACAAAAGCACATATTGACTCTGAAGCCAGAAGAAGCTCATATTTTACATAAGACTTGGAATTTCAAGAAAACTGTGATTCCTCTTTGACTGAGCTGTAAGTCAACTGGTTAATAGTGTTTATACTTGTAAATGGTTTGGTATTTCCATTAATTTATTTTGATCCTGGCTGTGTGTACATGAGAAGTATCACTGCCAGAGTTCAGAGATGATGTATTGTGTTTTTCAGATTTCTTTATTCTGGGTGATGAGAGGAGCATGGCTGGATGTGCCCTTTTGAGCAGCACTTTTAGTTGTGTACCCTACTCCACTGGCATCATGCCCTACTAGCTGATCATCAGGTCACTTGCTAATGTGCTCATTTGATTTGGCAAATGTAAAAAAAATCCTGAACAAACAGTTAAAGCAAATATTGTCAAAAGCAGCCTCCGACCTTGGGGTACAGTGCGGGTGAATGCAACTTTGGGAACATGAGTATCTGTCTGGAGAAACTGCTCTTTGGGCGCTGGAGCACAGGCAGTTGGCATCTCCCCACCAACTTCTCGCTATCTGCATAGGTGCAGCTTGAATTAAACAACCCCTCTGTGTACTACAACTGTTGATAAGCCTATATTAGTGAGAGTCAAATCAGGACCATAACACCATCCAGACTTGTTCAGCTGTGGATACAGATTCCAGAGTCTCAGTCACAAGCTGACTTTCCTCATATGCACACACTCACATGCTTTCTTATTAATGGAAGCTAGGAAGAAATATTCTATATGATTATATATTCAATTGCATATAAGCTGACATTCATCAGCTGGCTGACTCATTGTCTTTGTTTCAAAATCCTTTCTTGCACTCTGCTACTCCTATTAAGGTATTGTCAACAAACTCAATTAAAGCTTCAGATTTAGCATACTTACACTTTCATTTCCTCATTAGAATGCTTTCCTTGATAGGAATGTAAACTTAAAGGAAATTTCAAAGAGATTTATAGAGTTCTTATGATTTTATTTTACAGCTTAAACTAATAACTTGTGTATGAATCTCTATTTCTCTTTAGATAACTACAATTGCTTGAATAAAAATAATATATAGAGCATTAATCTACTACCACCATAATCAATTTCATTTGCGTGTTTAGTATTTACTGGAAATTTGGGGTTCATTAACATTAAATGATAAAAATTCTCTTGCTTGTTAGAGTTAGGTCCATGTTCTTTGAGGTTCCGATCCCCTTTTTTGAAGTGTTGAGGACTCTGATGCTCAGAAATTATTCAGCATAGAAGCACACCGCCCACAATGCAGTTAGACTTTCAGTTAAAAAAAATGCTTTTAAATTAAATGTAGAGCCACCCTCAACTTTCTATTTAGAATTTGACTTGGGGCTCTTAATGGGTTTGCACAATGCTTTGAATGTAGCCAAATGACTCTATTAATGAATTTAATTTTATTTATGATTCTTGTACATCTAAATGCTAAATTAAATTATTTACATCTTCATACACTTTTCAGCATAGAATTGTTTTTTAAGGTCCCTGAACTATCACACCAGGAAATAAGACTAGTCCTACCATCTATACAGCGTGCAACACCAGTCTGATTCAACTGAGAAGCAGATCAGAGAAAGACATTTAGCAGCAAGCTGCATTGTTCCTTTCTCCAGTGAATTGTGCAGTGAATTGGCATGTTTCTAGGCATGCATTGAAAGAGGCGTTTTTTAAACATTGTGATCTGGAGTTGAGAGTGCTAAGGAGTGTGATGCTACTTAAATCTACCTGTGATTAGGGAAAAAAAAATGAAATTTTGATAGAGGTCTCCGGGGTACCTTTCGTTCAGCAAACTTAAATCATTGCATTAGAGCCCAGATCTGTGAGCTCCTCTGCTTCACTTAAATCCTGCACAGTGGTTTTAGTAGCCTTTATACAGATCATCAACCCCCTTCACAAAGATTAATCTGCTCAAAAATGAGACACGTTACAGATATTTGCATGTTATACCCTCACTAGTAGAGTAATTTTAAACATACTGTTTGTAATGATTAAATGATTAAATGGTTAAATTTAGTGTTTGCGTTGGGTTATCTGGTGAAAGTCAGTGATGTCCACAGATGGCAAATACAAGCAAATATCCATGTTTGGTAAGAGAAATGGGAGAATGTTGCAGCAGTCAAATCAAAAGCAGATAACCTCCAGCTATATCACTAGTGAATCCTGATTCCACTGAAGTCAGTAGCAAAACTCCCATTGCTCTCACCAGAGACACCACTTTAGTGACCCTGCTGTAATATCAAATTCATGTAGCACAGGGATCAAGCATTTGAAAATAGCATGGAGTGTTGGAACAATCTTCTGAAACAGGCTGTTTAAAATCAGGCAGATCGGTATATTCTCTGCCTCTTAAATCAGTCTGATTTTAATCAACTGCTTTTGGGAGTTGTTCTGAAGATTTTTCTGTACATGTGTAAGTGCCCTGTGGACTTCAGCCCCTATACCAAAGACGATGAAACACAATGAGTTTTATGAAGAGGCAGAAGAATTATACTATTCCTCTGTTGACTTTGGGAGAAGGAGAAATGACAATTTGTAGAAAAAAATGTAAGCATCCTTAATAGCCACATAGCCTATCAGCTGAAAAATGTGACCCTGGCTGCACTGCATGTTTTTCAGCTTTATTTTACTGCTTATTTGGTTGTAAGTATTAAAACTAATGTAAGTCCATAAACTTCAGCAGCATAAAAATGTAACTTGAATAGTACAGTCTATCCTAATAAGACTTGTTTATTTGAACTAATAGAAGAGGTACAGGAGGTAGCACATTTTCAGAAGCTAAGCCAGCCCCACTCCCCTTACTACAGAGTGGGCATGAATCTCTCAAAGATCAGTGGTAGAGCAAGCACAAACAAGCAAACAAATACTTGGAAAGGAAACAGACTGAGCATCCAAAATGAAAAGAATGCTATTGTTCTCTACAGGAGTGTTTTTACTCTTATCTGTGCTACATAACCAACCTAAAACTCCTCAGCTAGCAAATAGTCAGAGCTTTAGAGGGACTTGGATGGCTTAGAGGATTGCTTTTGGATACAGAAGCTTTCATCTCTACGTCATTGCTTCTGGCTTTCATCCAAAGGGGGTAGTGATCAAAAGCTGCTGTATGATGAGCCCTTCAATACTCTGCATGAAACAGGCGGAGGGTGTCGTGTCTGCCGACCTGCATCCACAGTCCCCAGCTGAGATCCCCATCAGCCCTCACTTGTGACACAGGCTTGGGGTCCCCAGGGACCTGGGGTTCCTGTCCCCACCACCTCTCCACCAAGGATTTGTGTGCCCCTGCTAAAGAGAGATGTACCCACAGGGTTCATGGCACAGGGTACTAGAGCAGGGTGTGCACCAGCATACTGCATTGCTGCCAGCCCCAGTCTGGAAAGGGCATGAGGAAAGACATACAGAAACACACGTCCAGATGGATGGGGCTGCAGGCAGCAGCGTGTAGAAGGCTGTCCTTCCTCTCACAAGTGCAAGCAGTAGCATCAGTTTCACTTCTCATTAGGCAGAAATTGCAGAGAGGGAAGGGGAGGGAACACAAACCATTCTGGTTAATGCTAGCACTAACTGCAATTATGGCTGAACTCCTGACAGCCCTCAGTAACGGGGTTCTTGGATGAGATGATAGGTTTCAGAAGCTATGCGACATTTTCTAAATCAGATACAATATTCTCAGCTTTTTTTTTTTTTCATTGTGTCAGAAAAGAGATTCGAAAGAATAGACCTACCTTCTCGGTTCTTCAGGCTGTGTGGAAACAAAACAGCTTGGGAAGACAATGCAAAAATATGAAGGACCAGGCTCGGCTGGACAAGGAAACTGAGTTACTCTGATCCACAAAAAGGTGAAACTCCTGGCGTGATCACCCATATACTTGCTGCTGGCAACCGTGAAATTGCTGCTATATCAACAGACATCAGAGACACAGATACATGCTTTTAAAAGGAGTTACTATTTTAAGTACTAGAAAGTCTTGGAAAAAACAAATTAATCTGATTTACTCTGCTTTATATTATAGATTATTATTGGTTAGATTTTGAGAAAACTTAATTTTACAATGAACAGAGCCCTCTGTAAAAAGAAGAGGTGCAGGTTTTAGTCACTTATCTTCAAAGCTGTAAATCATCATTGTTTATATGAGTTAAAAAAATGGTCCTCAGAATTACGATCTTATGAAACGACAGAAATGTTTGGTATTAATTACCTCATGAAGGAGATGTAATTTATGCTAATGAAATCTACTAGGTATGAATGCATTTGTTACAGGCTGTCACCCACTGATATGGATGAACAAGAAGTGGAAGAGAAAAATCACCTGAATTACTGCCACTAAATAGGTACAAGAATTCCATGCAGGCCAATGGTTTTTAAGTCTCACATGGAATTCATATGACTGATGAAACTGATGTATGGGAAGAAGACAGTTTCTTCTCGACTAGAAAAGTATGTGAGGACACACTGGCTCTGAGGATTATGAGATACAGAAAAACAGAGCAGGAGTTAACCATAAGAGCTGGAGGGGAGTCATGCAACATAGCAGGCAGTCATGCAAAATAGCAACATTCAGGTGGCAGATGCTTCCCTCTCCCAGTCGGAAAACAAAGAGTTGAGGGATGTGC
This sequence comes from Oxylabes madagascariensis, assembly GCA_013400675.1. Lineage (NCBI taxonomy): Eukaryota > Metazoa > Chordata > Aves > Passeriformes > Timaliidae > Oxylabes > Oxylabes madagascariensis. The sequence goes on from VYZR01083761.1 coordinate 49,136, forward strand.
TTGCATCAGACATGGAACTAAAATTGAAGCATCCCCAGGGGGTCAGGCAGCTGCACAAACCCAGCCCCTTCATTTGTGTCCTTGCTCCTGGTGTATGTGCCTCAGGGCCTCAGCGATGTGCTCGCAGTGTGTCCCTGGTTTGCAAGACCACATCATCCACTACATTTTACCTGTCAAATAGGGCGTATTGCTTCTCTTCCCATGACATTTTAGCTCTGCTGGAAGGGGCAGAATGGTGGCAAGTACTTGGCTCTTCACCTCTGCAAGCTGGTGTGCGCACATAATCACTTGACTCAAGGAGCTGAAACTTTGGGATAAGCACCAAATGCTTATGTGCCCTGAGATAAAACTGTGAGATTCAGCAGCAATGCTGTGTGGAGTGCCAGGAGCTGATGGGTTGGGCACAACTAGGTTTCTATTGACGCAGATTAGTGTAATTAAGATGACAAGGCTGATACAACCCCAAATTTAAGCTTCTAACCCGGAACGCCCTCAAACCCCTTGTGAAGTTATGCTAAGGAAAGGGGAGTATGGAGATGCTGGGCCAGCTCCAAGAGGAGTTCTCCTGGGAGACAGATTTGTGGCAGAGCCAATGTACACAGAGCAACGTACAGGAGTGAAATCACCCTCATGGATTTTTTTATTTGCTTGGATATCCTCCTGACAGTAGATGAAAATGCACTGCTTTTCAGACACCCGTGGCTCTTGGTGCTCTGGTTAAAATTTCTCATATGAAAACAGCGGATGGAAATGCCTGATTGTCATCAAATGGTACAGTCATGGGTAGGAACCAGTCACAGCCTACAGAGTGGCTTTGGGAAGTGGCTCTGCTCAAGACAAGGCTCTCAGCTGCAGGTCCTGTCCAGGGGGCTCAGGACACGGAACAGCTTAGGATCAAAGAGCTCTGCTTGGAGTGGAGCTGGATAGCTCTTGAATTATAAATGCATTAAAAATACCAAGCATTTTTCAGAATCGTATTTCAGAATGTTTCAATCTATCAGCAGAGTAGAAGAGGCGAAGAAAGATTTTGCAAGGTGTAGGGTAAAACAGAGCAGAGAGTAATAAAATACTACTTGTAAACGAGCCCAGTTGGAAAGAGAGGCTCTTTATGACAGCTTGCTGAGGCTGTAGTGTTTTGCAAAACTGTGTGATAAACTCCAAATAGCTTCTCTGCAAATCTCTGGAGGCAGAACTGAGCTAAGGCTGGCTGCTGTTGCTGCCACAGCTTTCAATGAATGAGCTCGAAATGGACCCTCTAGTGACAGCTCTGTCAAAGAATAACAATCAGATGCTCTCAACAACAACAACTTCAACATATATATTTTTGTAAGTTTAAATGAACCTTAATGTGCTGGCTTCAAACAAAATGAAATGCTCAAAGTTTTTAAGACGCATGGTTGGAGTGTGAACAAAATAAAAATGTACTGCATCTTCCCCCCTATTTAGATTGCAAAGCACGATTCTCACTAGAATTGTGATGAGAACAGAATACAAAAATAGTTGGTGTTGGTGGGGGAAAAGACTGGAAAGGTAGCTCTGCCATCACTTTCAGGAGGAAAATGTCAGGGATGTCACCCACACCCAATAGTTCAGGTGAACTGACTCCAAAAGGGAGGGCCTGAATGATTTTGCAAGCTCACAGCTTTGACAAGGAGAATGAAAATCATGTTACGGGAGACACACTTCAGACCTCAAAAACGAATCACCTAGAAATGGGCTTAATCAGAGTCAAATTAAGTCAAATTATTGCCTCATGATATTATTTATGTCTCTACAAATACCTGATTTCATAGCACCAATGAACTCTGCATTTGGATATGGCTTTGTGTCTTCTTTCTCAGCAAAATAAACCAGGAGTGTCTGCCTCTGAGAAGCACAAGAATCTTTTGAGGAATGGCATGTGGTGCAGGTGAGGTGAATCTCCACACTGAGTTATGCTGAGTAAAACAAGGGTTGTACTGCAAGTGACAGTCAATTTTGCCTTTGTGACTGTCTGGAGGACTGTCCTGCCTCCAAAGCAGTGGGAGCTCTCTCACAGCCACGATGCAAGAGTTAACATTTCTGTGGTGGAAGCAAGGTATCCTTTTCGGATTCTGCTCAGGTGTAGCTGCTTGTGCTGTCTCAAGGAGCTACTGCTATTGCCAAAGGAAAATTAAAACAAATCTGGCTTGGCTAATAAAGGCTATGAGTATTAATGGCTTTTCCTCAAATTGCCAGGAAGTTTCAATCTCTGATGTGATAAAGACAGATTATGTACAAACCAGTCTTATCATGCTATTTTTAAATTTTGATATGCTAGAAATTGCAGTCATTTGCCCTGGTCTTTTGGCAGGGAGTGTAAGAGTCACAGTAAGAACGTGATTGTTGTTTTCAAGAGAGGAAAGCATTAAGGTTATTAGTTTGGACAGTAATAAAAACAACACCACTTTACAGACCCAGGTCTCAGAAGTGCTGAACATTCACAGATCAGTAAAATCAATAGCCTCTACTTAGGATTACTTAAATCCAGAACATACCAACATTCAGTGCAATTTAATACTGGTTACCTATTAGCTTTTAATGATTGTATATATTTTGACAGAACTGCCAAGATATGTTGTTACAAATAGGAAATTCCTAACAGTGCCACATAGTGAAAAATAATCCACCCATACAAGGAAAATTATATTAACAAATGCTGCTAAGAGCAAACATATTTACAAACCAAAGCTGAGTAACAAACACATATACCAGATGTTACTGAGATATAGATAGTCTGAATTGCTCAGCTGAAGTAGCTGAAATTCTGCAGAGGACTTTTTTTAGAACATGTATTTCATGATAGATATCCTAGTTCTTGAGCAAGTTGTCATGGAAGTCGGAACACGGCAGTTTTGAAGTTGTCTTTAAGATTCAGTGGTAAATAAAAGTTCAACAACTCCAGATAAATTTTCTCCTTCTTCTTCCACATTTGTAGGCAAGAAAGACTCTTCAGTCATACAGATAATAAAATGGAAATGTTGGAAGGCACTTCACACTGTCAAATAACCTCTTTCATCAAGAGGCAGGATTTTCTGTGAAGTGACAGAGGAGGGCCCTTCTTCCACTTTTTCCAGTCCAAGACTAACTAGCTGTTTCCTTTGCCTAAACCCCCTTATCTTTTCCACAGATCCCATGTTTCACATCAGTTGAGCTAGCTGGAAGGTGCACTCACACAATCATTTTCATTTATTGTTGCTGCACTTTTGTTCCCTGACATTCCCTGCTTACCTACAGTTGTTTGCAATTTTGTCTCACCCTCTGTCTCCAGCTCGGAGAAAGCATCCTGGTTTCCTGGCAGTGAAACCCAAGCACAGAGGCAAGCCCAAGCTTTGCTCTCACAGTCCACCCAGCTCCATCAAGCTCAAGGCATTTGGCTCTGGAGGCTCAGCTCTGAAGTGGCACAGCCATTTGCAGGGGTATTTGCATGGTCTGTATCAGGCAACTTCTACAAATCCCCCTTACTCAGCTTTTCTACTTATGGGCTGTTTCTGAGACTATCTCAGTATTTCTTGTTGATGTTTCTTTCAATTCTTTGATATCCAAAATGAAAAATACCATTTTTTATTAGAAACAGTGAAAGCAGAGAAATTGAGTCCCCAGACAATTCCTGTAGCATGTAAGGTTTTATTTCTGAGACAGGAAGTGTTGCTTCAGACCAGCATAAATGTCTCACATGTGCTCAGCAGCTGGGAGCCTGCTGATCTGTCCCTTGACATTGTACACCTCAGTGAACCTGTACAACTCTTACAGGCTTTTCACTTAACCAGAAAACAACTAAAATTGTAAATTTTTATGATTGTGCTCCATATGAGCTGGCAATGAGTCAGCGTCAGTTTGTCTAGATCAGCAATACATCCAGAACCATTGTTTCTTTTGTTCTCTGATAGTTTTTACCATGATAAATGTTTTACCATTTGATAAATATTGTCTTGTTGTATATAAAGGTCCCATCAAAGCAAGTAGTGATACTTCTCACAGAAAAGACCTGGTTTTTACTTATTAAGGAAAAGTTTCTTATAGGGATGAGTTCACAACTATTTCTACTGCTCTCCTTTGGCAAATCAGTGAAATTCAGTACATTTGCAGAATGCTCCCGACATGAATCAAGCATCACTCAGCAAGACAGGCATCCCTAGGAATGCCCCTTCCTTGCTGAGCAGAGATTGCCAGCAAAAAGTGACTGTCCCCTGATCACTGGGAGGCATGGCATGGAGATAGGGAAGGTGGAAGGTGCAGCAGGCGCAGTGGAGCTGATACAAGTTAGCCACTGGAGTTGAAACAACCCTTGAGAGTGGCTATGAAAAGCTGGATTTAAAAGAGGATCACTTGTAAAAACTGGAACAAGGCTGACATTGGGGGATACTGGGATGTGTGAATTAAGAACAGGGATGTCAAGGAAGTCAGCTGGCAGCTTTCTTCTCTGACCCCCCTGCACAAATACAGAGGTGGTTTTGGATGACTTGCCGGCTACGTAATAAAAGCTGTCACTATTAAAAATACACTAATATTTCTGCTGTAGCTTATCGTAAGATGCTTCTTCAAGGATTCAGCAGATGTCTGAACAGAAATGCACCAAAAGAGCAGAGGATCTCAGTGCTGGTAATTTGCCACCCTTGAGCTATAGAGGTCTTAGGGTGGAGAACTGAGGCCATACTGACACCATTACCAAATTCTGAGGAGGCTGGGTTGTTTCTTACCCAATTCCCAGCACTGTTGCCTGCCAGCCTTAGTGGGGAGAGCAGCTCAGTGGGGAGTGACTCAGCCATGCTTCTTGGAGCGGTGAGCACAGGCACTCAAGTTCACCGTGCCAATTGGCTTCACGCAGCTGTGTCCACACTGCAGTGCCTCATGGGCTCAGCTTTCTTCAGGCCCACATCAGATGTGAAGCTTCCCATGCCCCTTTGCACTACCACAAAGGTATTTGAGGTCATTTTTCTCCTGATTTATCTGCACCATAAACTTCTTGTCAGCCTCCAATACGCTCAAGTGAGTTCTCCACATTGCATTCACTCTGCAAACGTGTTGCATGTTACTGGTTGCCACTGCTGCTGACACGACATGTGATACTACAGCCAGGACTAGGATGGTTTTCTCGGTGCCTGACAGTGCCACCAGCAGCTGTCAGAGTCCTGCAAGGAAAGGGGAGACTGTGGTGTGGAGTATGTCTCTATAGGTCAAGGTTAAAGGGCACTGCATGCATACACTGTAGTCTCTATGTTCTCAAGCTGTGCTTTTTCCAGATACCCCAGCCATCTTTTGCCCTGCCTGCTCCTAATTCCTCTTTCAGAGTCAACAATTCCCCTGAGACTGTATAGCATGAAATCTGCCTCCTTAAGCAGCTGTCCTGCCTTCCATGATCCCTTGCCCAGTACAATATATACTACAATATATACTGGGCTTTAAAATCCTCTAAATGTCCTGTCCTAACCTTACAATAGTATTTCCATGTCATGGAGAGCTACTGAAGTCTGGCAGTTTCCTTCTCCCTGTGCCCTACACTTGGCCAGGCTTTTCTTTCCACTCTGAGGGACCCCTGTAGTGTAAGTGCAAGCTCCTTGGTGTGGAGCCTACATGTAGTCATCAGAAATCCAATAGAAGCAGATTGCAAGACACCCCAGCTGGTGGCTGGGATGAATGATAAGAAAGCCTTTAAGAATCCAGAGAGCATTCAGCTTCAACAGGCCGAATATATTCATTCCCTTAGGAGCATTATAAAATATGGCCAGTCTTGGCTTGCAGTAAGAACACAAGTAATTAGGAAATCTAGTGCCTGTAGGTACATTACATGCCAGCAGAGAAAGTGGCAGCAGCAGCAAGATGTAACCAATGCAGGCTAACTAGGCTCTCACAGGAGTCCAGAGAATATAATGAATCACTGTGTGTTTGAAGCCGATACAGATCAGCCCCTCTAACTGATATAGATCAGCCCTTTCCACCCAGGCATCCAGGAAACACATTTAATTTTTTGGCCTAATTTAGCACAAAATTATATTCTGGTTTATAGCAGAACAACTTGATTAATAGAATGTAAGTAAGATCTCTTCCTCCTCCCCCCCAACACACCCATGCAGACAGCTCTCCAAAATACATTCCTTGAGGTTTGTTATCTGCAAGCAGATGTCATTCTGAAGTGAACATGTCAGGCATCCTCATCCTTCTCAGCAAAGCAAGAGATGGCTGGCTGTCACATTCATATCTCCAGGAGTTCAGTTTACAATTCAAACACTCAAACAAACACCCTCACTACATTACAGCAGCGTTGTCAGTAAGACTGGGAAGACCTATAGCCCTGTCAAGCTGTACCCACCTCAGAATTGCTTCCCATATACCCATGTGTGTTTTTCCATGCCCTGCCTGACTGAAGAAAAGCTGGGCAAAGGCAGATGGGGGGATACTTTTGTGTTTCTGCACTTGCTGCTTATACTCCTCAGGGAGGCAGCTGAGGCAGGAGAGCATCCAGCAGGTAAGTGCAGGAGAGAGACAGGGGAATACAATTCTCAGACTGTGGCTACGGGTGCTCCTGAGAGGCTTCTCACCCAAATGGTAACCTGCCATCTCCATTCCCTGAGGTCTGATGAGCTCAAAACTCACAGCTGTATTCTCATCGCTGTTTTGTGCCTCAGGGAAAGCAAGCTGTAATTCTATGGAAGTATCAGTGATAAATCTGCCCCATTACTTCCATTTACTCTGGTCCTCCTGATGCTTCTCAGCCGGTACGGCTCAGAAACGCCATCTCACCAGAGCTCTGCCAGCAGAAGCGGGGAGAGAGACTGTGAGCACGAGCACCGAGGCTGGCAAAGAGCACTCTCTGTAACAGATGACTATGGGTTCTCTTACTCTGATAATCATAATAATACATTTTATTTATATAGCACCTATTTGCATGGCAATAGGCGCAATATGTGTGTTTCAGTGAAATGAGACATGACAGCAAACAGATTAAAAACTACGATTCATTTTGAAATGAGGGAAAACAATCAAATGAATCACAGAGCCAAGCAATGGTAAATCATTCTTATAACAGCATAATAGCAAAACAAATGAAAAATACAGTGTACAATGCTTTTTCTTTGTCTGATGGAAAATACTGAGTGACATTGCCAAGCTTATTCAGAAACAGAGCCCAGTTTACCATTAAATTTCATGGAAACCCTTAAAGAGGGAATTATGTAAGTACAACTTCAGTTGTGCGTTAGCTGTGTGCTAACCCCAGTATACACATGGGTTTGGACCCTTGCAAAAGCTATTATCTTCTGATCCTTGCATTGTTCATCATATCACAAGAATAAGGAAATGTGTTTTCCCAAACTTTAAGCCCCTTCAAGTTTAATGGATTTAGAATTGGAAAATAATAGAGAAGAGCCTATTAATATTCAAACTCCATTTTCTCATATGGAATTCCTGAGCTTCCTCAGCCCTAATTAGTTTTTCTGAGACTGTCAGTTGCAGGCAATATCAACACTCTAGTCATCTCTTCTGCTTTCTCCTCCCATGTCCTCACTCATATTCATTATTCCTATCCTCTTGCCGGGGTGTCAAGCCTTCTCCATGTTCATTTCTCCTAATGACTCATCATCCTGTAAGGCACCAAAAAAATGACACAACAGTCTATGTACAAATGGAAGATTCTTAACTTCAGGACATGGAAGAATCTGAATTTTTTTTCCAGTGGAAGGGTCATGCATCTAATGCCCCATAAGATGCTGACTGGGTTGCAGGACCAGAGCAAGAGAAACTCTTCATTCATTCAAATTTGTAACCATTTGACTTCAGCTGCTCTGTGCTGATCACCAGAAGAAAGCTAGGCTTTTCCTTAGAATTTGCACCTTTAGACTTGTATGTTCCTGCTTATTATGTTTGTCTACTGACAAAGTTCTTCTCAACTTATGAGACATAAATATTTCAAATAAGCAGTGGAGTACAGGACTAGAAATCCTCCTGGCAGGTGTCTGGATCTACCATATATTAAAGAGTAGCAGACAGAGAAACATTTCTGTCAATTTAGAAAAGACATATTACAACCCAAATTAGCAAGGCTGCCCTTTCCTGGGCTTGTAAATGTATACATCTGGATGTCATGAAAATGTATTAACATATGGACAGCTTTTTACCCTGTTAGCAGCTGTCCAGCTATGGTTTAAT
>VYZR01083769.1:0-30524 GCA_013400675.1 Oxylabes madagascariensis
CCGGAGGGACTGGTAAGAGACTGCGCAAGCTGAGCTACAATCCATGGCAAGGACTTTCTCAATTTTGTCATCTCTCTTCAGAATGGCATTTTGTTGTTTCATATTATTAATTTTTTATGCTTGTGGATACTTTGCTTGTTAAATAAATAGTTTTTCCCACTTTTCTCCAAGGAAATCTTTTGCCAAACCAGCTGGGGGAGGGGCTGCTTGAGTTTGTGATTCTGGAGGGACCCCATTTGGAGGTTTCCCCCAAATTTTCCCTAAACCAGGACAAAAGCCCAGGTTTCCCAGTGAAATCTCAGTGAATTGAGGCAGTGAGTGGGGAAGCAAAGTGGAGGCAAAGCCCTCCCAAGGGGGAGATGATCTCCCAGAAAGGGCAGATGGGGCCGTTTCCCGGCCCACAGGCCAGAGGATGTCCTAGGACTGGAGTCCCCAAAGGCCACCTACAGTGGGTTTGTGCTAGTTATCAGGATGCAAGATGTGGGAAAGTCATGGGAATATTAAAATGTTCAGACTTCCGATTAAAAATATTTTCCTTATAAAGCAATTTTATCTCCAAGTATGGTTTCAAGTGGAATTACCAGTGGAGAGGTTTTGGACAATGCCTGCTGCAGCCGTGTGGAAAATAATGTCGGCACCATCGTTCAGGTAATGGAGGTTGTTGCGACAGTCAAATCCTCTGTATCCAAACACATGGTCTAAAGCCAGCTCCTGGTCCAGGAAAACAAAGAGAACAAGAGTGAAATGAAAGAAAAAAATAGATTTCAGAGACTGGACCACTTAAGGACAATTCTAAATTACATAAGTACAAATATCTTGTAGAGGCAACAGAATAACAAAACAATAATTAGTTATCCCAACTCTGCTCATTTATCGAGGCATAACATCATCAGAGGCTATCAACAACCTTTAATTGGTCAACTAAAGCACTGCACTTATATTATTTTCTTTTTCAATTATTTAGAGGGCTATAAATGTTCTGGTTCTGTAAATTTCCATTCCAAACAGATACAACTCACAGAACAGGTTTGATTTTATTGCTCTTCCCATCACAGTTCAATACTTGTATCGGGTATCAGATATTTTAAAGAAGCTATCCACAGAGTTTTCAAAAATCATAAACTACCAAATTTCCACCGACCAAATTCTGACCTTAAAGTCCTTAAAGGAAGCCAGGGCAGGCTATAAGTAACTCTGTAATTAAGACAATAATCAGAGGTGTAATTGCAGCTTACAACGAGCAGTTGCCAAGGAAATTTCCTCCAGGAACCCAGGATGGTTAATGGATTATTGTTAGAGCTGCCTTGGAGCCCTGAAGCCAGACTTAATGACTGTCCCAAACACAATCACAGCTCACTGGGAACAATCCCAATTAACCAAAGACCAAGTGTTGCAAATCATCCACACAGGTCACAGAATATTCCTTGTTCTGCATATTATGAAGGAATTCAAATAAATTGTTTGGGGGAGAAAGGGAAGTTCCAAAGTCAATGAGCAAATTCCATCATTCAAAATCCCACACAGGATTTTTCCTGGGCCAAAGTACTGGTTCTGGATGTATTTCCCTTGGGATTGAGTGGGGAGCATGGGAATGCATATACTCTATGATTTTACCTGCCCTTCACTAAGAGACAAAACAGGGATGGATTTCACCCAGCACACGTTACTTTTAAAGAAATTTAAAAGATATTAATCCTGACCTCAACCAGTTTCTTTTTTTTGTTGACGTTGTTCTTTTGCAGTTTCTCAGGCTGAGGAGCAGCTCTGCTCACGGGTGGCCTGAAAAGCATTTGAAAAAGGAGACAATCAATATGTTTGAAAGTAAAATACAACTTTCCAAACCACAGCATGTGTGAGCAGCAAAAGGACAGTTATCCCTGTATGAGCTTTTTTCAGAGTTGTACAATAAAATGATTAAAATCCTGCACTTTTTGATAGAAAGAGCGGAAACATTGATGTAGACTTTGAGGATGAGTGGCAGAACAACCAACCTTACATCATTCAAAAGACCCCAAACCATAATGATTTAAATCTATGGAAAAATCCTTGAATATGAAATGATCTGCAGTAATTTTTACAGCTGGCAGTTGACCTTTGACCAGCCTTGCTTCTTCTGAGAAACCCCATCCCAAAACCTTGACATGGCTTCAATAAAATCTTCTCAAAATCATATTAAAGATAAAATGGTTGCATTTAAATGCACAAGTCATTCATCCAAGGGAATTTGGGAGACTGAGGCCAGCAAAGCTTTTTTATATAATACAGTTGCTAAAAGTAGCTAAAGAGACAAATGCAGAACACAGGCTGAGACAAAATCTGATGTGTGCAAGTGGTCTGTAAGGCCAGCTAACCTCTGCTGCTGCTGTTGATCCTGCTGGGAAAAGAGGGACAGAGCTAAGGGGAGCACTTGGAAAGCATTCCCAGAGTTTATGATTCCAGAAAAATGTGACCTTGCTATTACATTCCACGTGCTGTGAAATTCGTTCCTGTCCTGAGACTCTAACTACCAGTAATTCCCATTTTGCAAAAAAATTAATTGGAGAAAAATGAAATCCTTTTTCTGTATAGGCAGCTGCTTTTTCTGGAGCTGGATTTTTCATGGAAGGTATTAAAGGTATGGTGGGCAGAGCACAGTGGGGACTGAGCCCCGTGGGAATGAGCAGAAGGACAACCTGAGCTCTGAGACAGAGCAAAGCTGGAGGTAACCAGTCTAACCCATGTCTCAGGCACAGCAAGGACCAACAGGCACACCAGCAGGTGACCCCGCAACACAAAGAGAGTGAAAGAGTTACCTTGATCCCCTTGTAAGCAGCAAATAAAGCCAAGCAAGAAACTTAATAGAGTTTAGGAGTCACTTCTGAGCACGAGACTCATGCACAAGCACTTTCAGAGAGCAGCAGTCATTCCTTGGGCACAACACGTGCTATCCAAGCATGCCAGCAAGAACTAAAACAGAAAGCAAAGAGTGCACAGACCCAGAAACATCGCACCCGGCATCCCTGGGCAGACTCGGAGCTAAAGATCCTGCAGGATGGAGGGGAAAGGGAAGCTACATCCAAGCTTCCTGCACACTTCGCACTGGAGCAGAACGGGATTCCACGGCTGGTTTATTCTCAGGAGCCTGACAGGGAAGGAACTGGTAGGAAGCTGACAGTCTCCTAGGCACTGCTGAGATTGCATACAATGGATGATTGTTCTCTATCCCAGCTCAGCTGCAATTTAGCCCACAATTGCTGTGGGGAGGCCAAGTCACTCCCAGGACAGCCTGTCCTGCCTTGTCCTCCGGGGACAAATACTTTATTTCCTCAGAAACTGGTCACTCAAGTCCCCTGGGGGGACCCTGGGTGGAGCAGGACCAAGCTGTAGTGCTGTCACTGGCAGGGAAGGGGCAGAGGAAGTTATTACAAAACTTAATTGTCTGACAAAATAATTAATTCGTTATTTCATTTCAGCCCAGATTTATGAGGGCCTCTGAACTGGCACTTAGGAAAATAATTGTTATCTTATATGCTTTTTTCTGTTTTAGTGTTATTTCAAAGTGGATCATTTCCATATTGCTTTACCTAGGAATATCAAAGTTTATGACAAGAGCAAGCCAAAATACTTCATGAAAGCAAGAGAACACTACCACTGTGACATGCTTGATAGTCACCAGATTGTAAGCATGAGGCTTCATTTGGAGACACACACACACAGATACTTTTATAGATACCTACTCACAGCACACACAAACACAGATGTGTGCATTCATATATACATAGCCATGTATATATACACACGTGTGCATTCACTGCCTCATCACCATCTTAAAAAAACAGATGGAAAGCAGCCCATTTGAAACATTTTAAGAAGTCATTTCACTTTTAACAAGCCTGCGATTTTAGTTTGTTTTGATACAGAAGATGACACTGCCAAGACAAGAAATTTGCACCGTAGCAAACGACATCTCTTTGCCCTGTTGGATCTGTGCAACCTGCATGGCACATTCCCAGCAATCCAGGCCTCGGCTGGGCTCCCCGTCAGTACTTACTTGACAATTCCCTGCCTCCAAAGGAAAGCAAGTTAAAACATAACACAAGCATTAACGGTTTCTTTGCAGCAATTTAAAATAAACGTGCTTAGATTACGTGATGGCATGGAGGAGCTCTGGGAAAGGTAAGACACAGTCAGATATTAGAGGGTTTCAGTTCTTTGTGTACTGCGAATACAGCAGAAAAGATTTCTGTTACTCATGGCAATCTCGAGGATGTTCTCACATGAGGATACGCAGTTGTCAGTCAGGGATAGAAGTCCAGATCCAAACTGACAAGACCTGAGCACCACCTTCATGCAGAAATGTGAAAAGATGTGAGTGAACATTCCCTGCAGCCACGGGGGGACAGAAGCCCAAATCAGGGGTAGAGTGAACAGGCAGCACCAGGATGGAGAACAACAGATGGACACAACAAGAACTGGGCTATGGGGAAAAGGGAATGGGGTTTTAAAAGAGTGGGGCACCTTGAGGGAGGAAAGAGATGTGATCTTAGAGAAAAGGGCCCAGCTATGAGGGGAAAAAAAGCTAGATCTGTTTAGATGGAAAATAAAGGTCAAAAAGAAAAGGCAGATCAAAAATTGTTATGATAAATTCTACGGGAGGGATATAACCAACTCCTGTTTCCAGGGCACAGGCCAGAATTACTGTCTGGTTGGAGATTCTGACTGCAGTGGGAATAAATTGGGGAGAACACAAACATTCTGCTCCAAGGCCAATGGGAACGGCATGGGAATTCCAGAAACAGCATCATGTGAAAGAGATCAACAAGGTCTGGAGCAGGGACAGATGGACAGGAGTGTCCTGCACCCCAGAAGGTGACAGGCTGAGCCAGCAGCAATGGGTAGGGAAAAGCTTCGAGCCCAAAATGGAGACAGACATGGATTTACATGGCTGCAAACTGGAGAGGGAACACACTTGGATCTACACAAACATGAGCAGGACTGCTCCTGAGAAGAGAAAGCAAGGATCAAGGAGAGGAAAGGGTAGCAGGGTTGGGCAACAGAACAAAAATCCAAGGTTTAAAAAATATACTGTTCATTTCAGAAAAAATGAAAAAGCAGCTTTTAAAAGTGTCCTTAACCAGCGACAGGAGGGGACTCCCAAGTGCCCCCAAACTGCTGCAAAACTCCTTGAGCTTTTTTTAATCCCTTCCCAGAGAAGGGATTAAAAGATTTTGTAAATTCTAAACCCTTGGATTTTCCCATCCCAACATATATAGGAATTTTACATACAACTTTTCCTGCTATTACTTTTTTCTTAACACTTTGTACCTATCATAAGACAACAAAAAGAACAAGATTCAACATGAAAATACCCTACTCTCAAATAAAGCAGATCAAAACAAAGCTCAAACAGAACTAGAGAGAAACACCAGTGGTAAATTGTATTTTTAAAGGACTGACAAAGCCGTACATGGTTACAATATTTAGAACTTCACGTGTATGCTGATGTACTCTTTAAAATAAAATAAAAAAAAAATAAAATAAGAAAACAAATAAAAATTAAAATGTACTGCAGGACATATGGTGGGGCCAGCCGTTGCCACAGCCTGTCAGGGCAGCTGGTCACTGCATTCCCAGGTCATTCCAGCTCAGTGCCCAGTGAAACGAGCACTACAGCAATTACTAAGGAAGGCAATCACTGGAATGAAACCTGAGGGCCTTTGTTCTGAATACCTTGGGAAGTTTTTCCCTTAACAGCTCCTGTACCACAGACTGACGCTGCTGCACCAGGACCTGCTGTCCTCCACACTCTGGACTCATTGTCCCTCACACTAGAGGAGCAGGGTCTTTTCCACTTTTGTTATTCCCTGCACAAGCTCCAGTATGTTTTGAAGCTGTACTGGTGTAAATAAAAACACTGAACCAATCACATATGGCAGATCCTCCCTCTGCATGACAACACACGAGAAACACGGCTTTTTCCATCAGCCCTGGACTACCTCCTGCACAACAGCCGTCAGAAAAGCTGAGTATTTCACATCACCCTCAGTGCAGAGAGCACTCAGCTCAGAAAGAGAAGTGTTGGGAACACGTGGCAATGTTGGCATCCCTCTGTTCCACCCCCCTCAAGTGTCACACAAACAGAGAAGACCTTTGAGCCACTCTGTGCTGACCTGCAGGAGCAGTGAGATTGACTCTGAGTTCAGCTGCTTGGCAGGGACTGACAAATACCAGTCACAGTGTGTAGAAGCCTTGGGGACAACTGGGATGAAACCAGTAGGCTGTCAAATGCATTTAGAGTGCATTAACTTGACATAATGCTGTTGAGAAAGTAAAAGTGAATATTCCAAAGGATGCTCCTCATTCTCAGAGAGGGGCTTTCTGCTGGAATAAGCCCAAAGTTATTTTCTCCACCCCAAGGATGTGTTTTTCCAGATACATTTTGAATAGTCCCCACCTACACATAAATACAACACAGATTCACACTCAAAGCTTTTGCACTGCACCCACAGACGTGTGCGTGTAAAGGTGCAGGAACCAAGGCTGTAACCATATGTCTAATTATTCACTTCATGGTGCAAAGGCTCGTGGGGGCTGTTTTGGAAGCTTATATAAGTTAGCTCGTGTTGTTTTAAACAAATCAATAATTTGAAGAGTAAGATTTGAAGAGAGAAAATTCAACTTCTTTAACTTTTCATCTTTATCGGGACATACGATTGCACATGAGGCAGACACCACGATGGAGACCAGGCTCTGAGGTGGGTAATTCATGGAGACTGAGACAAGCCAGGATGCCGAGAAAACAGAAAACCAGACAAACATGCTAATGCTGCTTTTTGTTTTCTACACATTCCACTTGCTTTGAAGGAGTTCCCATCACCAAGTTCATGTGGAGTCATGCAAATTGAGCTAAGGGAGAGCTGCAGACGCAGGGGGTGTGTTAGGGGTTAGTAGGAGGCCAAATGCAAACAGGTCTTTGAGATTAGCAACATAAATACAGTCATCAGCAAGCTCGTGTTACTTCTCATCATATCAATTCTTGGTTTAAATGGTCCCAGTTCAAAAACCGGCCCTTTTCCGAAATAGCACAATTCCTCTGTGACACACAGCAGAGCTTACAATTGTCCTGGATTGTCCGGGACAGTCCCACCAGCAGCCAGGGGGTCCCGAGGAGTGGGAGTACCGCGCTGGGAGCTCCCACCCCGCGAGACTGCTCCTGCAGCCCCTCTCCAGGGCATCCCGCTCCTGACCACCGGCACGGCAAGGGGTGCCAGCCACAGGGGCAGAAAGGGAAACAAAGGCGAGGGTGGGTGGGGAGGAGAGGGGAGGAGGGAAGATATGGAAAGGGGGAAGAGGAAAAACAACAAGGTTGGGGAGAGGAGAGAGAAACAACAATTGATTAATGATCTTAACCAAATGCACCAATACAACTGCAAGACATTTTAAAACTGTCCCTCAGCAGCAGCTCTCCTGTCACTTGGCCATCTTAAAGCTGTAGCTGCTGGCGGAGACGGGAAACGTTGGATGCCCTGAAAAATAACAGGCCATGATTTGATTCAAATCCTGCAAGTAAAATCTATCATGTAACTTCTACAATCCTCCAAGATATTTGCAGAATCATGATTATTTTAGTTACATTTGAGTTAGACGGGAAAAATGAATTTCATAAAGGGCTCTCATTGTCTTTTCTAAGGGAAAACTTTATTATTATTCCTAAATTTGCACTAATCATTGCACAGTTCAGCTCCCAACCCTACATTTGCAATCTTCTCAGGAGTCCCATCACAGTTCCTCCTGAATTGAACAATGAATTGTTATTTCTAGAGAAATTATGTACCTAGAGATTTTCAGATTCAACACTCTCTATTAAAGAAGCATAGAGTCCTGCAAGATTATTCCAGCAAACAGATTAAGCAGATGGATGTGTCTCAGAGGTGCCACATGGCACCTTTGAAGCGCATTTGATTACATAAGCTGGAAAACAACTTCAGCAGCAGTTTACCCTCTAAATATTACTACTAAAAGAAAAAAAACCCCATGAGCACTAAGTCATTGCCTCCAACAAGCAGCTCACAGAAGCAGCCCCAGCTATTCCTACTTCTTGCTTAAACCAGAAACTTGCTTTTTCTTTTTTTTTCCTTTCCTTTATTTAAACTTGCTTAATTATGAGGTTATTTTCACTACACCTTCACAATTTTTTCTCTCAAAGCCACAATGAAAATGCAGCAAGAGGGACACTCTAAGACCCTCACTACATGTTGCAGTGAAGCGGGCCAGCAGTTTTCCAGGCTGTGGGATTTACTCACAGATTCTGTTCTAAGCGGCCTTGCAGCTATGGGCCTTTGTCCCATAGTTTTCAACACGGGGACAGTAAGTGACAGTAAGTTACCAATGCCAGAGTATTCAGTGCACAAAAGCCATTAAGTGCACAATCACTGGGGTCTTCAGACAGACATATGGCACAACCACAAAAGGAAAGATCTGGAATACTTCCTCCAGAAAAACTTCCTCCTCAAAAGCCTACCAGGTTTCCCCACATACCTGCCTGAAAGAGAATGGAACACAACCTCTGGTTCCCTTCTTCAAACCTGGAGGGGCTGGGAGAGCTACTTTAGCTGTGCTTTTGGCAGAAAATCTAAAGCTTTGGGAGCTGCCTTCAATATTCATTGTTGCTTCTTCACTCAGCCCTGTGCACTGAGATTTCGAGACTCCACAGCCTCAAGACCTGCTGACTTGGGCCTTAGATTTCCCCTCAACACAGACAGCTGAGTACTTGCAGACTTTCTATTTAACCTGGATTGATCAACTGTCACTTTGGACCCTCAGAGGTGCAAAGAAAAGTCAGCCTAGGGATTTCAGAAGTTTGTCATGGGCAGACAAACCCTTTTCCAGCTGCTACATTCTTTTCTGTTCTCTGAAAAGATGGAATTTGGCACAGTTACAAAGCTTTCCTCATATTTCATACATCTTCTGACAGAAGTCAGCTTTAGCCTGAGGTACTCACAACTGGGATTGCCAAGATGCTGCAGGAATTGTGCCCATATTGTCCCACTGTGACCAGGAATTGCAGTAGCCGACACATTAATCCCATCTTACTGCACCCAAACTCCAGCACCTTTCACAGCTTAAGGCCCTATTCAATCACAACACCCTCCAAAAGCAGTTTTGCTGACATTTTGCCATAAAGTTGTAGCTTCTGATTATTTCACTATGAATTCTCACTATTTATATTAATGCCTTGAAGAAAGGGAAGTGAATTTATCTCTGCTTAACAAGTGATATATGAAAATTACGAGATTTGTTGTCAGATTGATCAAAACAGCAAATTCCAAATACCAAAGGTGTGATTGTACTGAAGCATCTGTAATTTAATGAGATAAAAATGTGTACAAGAGCTGTGACTCTGAAGGAGAAAAGATGGGAAGGACAGTGACAAGGGTTTGTTTTTAACCTAGATTAAAAAGAAGTACAAAACTGTTGATAACACAAAGACAGCAACAAGAAAAAAAGAAAGGAGACTGTTAAGACCTTGCTTTTTACTCTCCTCAGTCCAGAGCTTGGGAGTATAACATGGGATGGGTTGTTCCCTTGGGATGCTAGTTTCACGTGCAGCCATTGTGATGGGACCACTCTAGAAGTCAGGGGCATCCGCACTGCAGAGGAGGTGCCTCCCCATTTCACCAGCCTCCAAGAGAGTGGGAGGTGTGGAAACACTGGAGCAGCTTCCCCTGGGCTTTGTGGTGCTGGATAGACATGGCCTGTTCTCCATGAGAGGGACTGAGGATGGGGACAGGCTCCAGAGCCTGTGCCATCACACAGCACAGCCACGGGTGCAGAGAAGGGAAACTTCCCAGGGATCTGAAGGGGGATTCACGTTCCTGGACTGGAA
Organism: Oxylabes madagascariensis; assembly: GCA_013400675.1. Classification (NCBI taxonomy): domain Eukaryota; kingdom Metazoa; phylum Chordata; class Aves; order Passeriformes; family Timaliidae; genus Oxylabes; species Oxylabes madagascariensis. The sequence goes on from VYZR01083769.1 coordinate 9,866, forward strand.
ATGCTGCTGAAAAGCTGCACAAGACACTGATGCTCTTGCTGAAATCATTGGTAATTCATGAATACAAGACATTTTTAAGCCCAGCTTAATCCGTCAATTAAACTCACTCTACAGTTGCTTTTGCATCATCAAAGCAGAATAAAAGAGCTGGAGGGTACAAGGGCTTCTGGTGTGAAACATCTGTACTACTCCCATTTATTATTCCCGTAACAATTTAGCAATTCACCCAAAATAAAATAATAATTTTCCTTTTTTTAACTCAATTTGCAAATATTTTTCTTTACCAGATGATACACTATGCCTGTTTGTAGAAAAACGGAGGAACAAATTCTTTATTTGAGGAAAAGAGAAGGTTTTGGTCCAACATTTTTTTTGTAAAAATCACTGATCCTCTTCCTGCATGGTATTATTAAAACATTACGATGAAAAAAATGGTTGCAACATTTTTCTTCTTATTGTTCATACCCCACATTTCACACCCAATTCTCCTGTTTTGCACGTTTCCTAAGCAAAAATGATTAATTACTCTCTGTTCAAGATGTTCAGCACTGCATTCTTTGAGAGCTTCAAAGACACAAACTTCTTTTTCCAAGGCCTACATGAGATTAGGAAAAGTGTTATTAACTCCATTTTGTCTCTTGCAATAACAGAATAACTCAGCTGAAATTCTTTCAGTGGGTTAACCCAAAGCAGTCCTTTGTGTCAGTGCCCAGTGGGGGGGGCGCGGGTTGGGGCAAGAGCAGGGAAACTCCTGATAAAAGAATGATCATTTCTAAGAAAATATTCTATCAAAAGAGACAGAATGGACTCACAGCTTAGTCACCAGNAGGGGGGCACGGGGCAGGGCAAGGGCAGGGCAAGGGCAGGGTAACTCCTGATAAAAGAATGATCATTTCTAAGAAAATATTCTATCAAAAGAGACAGAATGGACTCACAGCTTAGTCACCAGCTGGATTTACAGGTAGGAATTTACTGCTCCAGATTTTGAGGGGGAATGTACTTTACTGGTTATAGATGCTCCTGTTCTGTCCCATCAGATTTTACCATCTCCTCCTTTAGGTCTGTGTTTCACTGGACTCACCCCTCTGTTCTTAGCTCTTACCTCTTTTCTTTGCTCTCCTCTCCAACACTGTTCTCAATCCAGCTAATTTTTTTTAGAATATTTCAGCCTAAGGCCAGCGTGTCATGGGAAATTCCAGCTTTAACAGTGACAACCCAACATAATAACAAGTTACTGAAAATCTTTTAATAAAATCACTACCCAAAGCTTTAACCACAAAATATTTACAAGCTTACCACTATCACAAGTGCTCTGCTGCAGACACACACTGGTTAGGAGAGAATATAAATGCTCATGTGAACGGCAGAAGAGAACACAACGCTCAAAGATATGTCATATACATGTACTTTTCTCCATCGTATTAACATGTACTCTGTGAGCACCATTTTAAATGTTATCTGGTGAATTTTAAAATCCCTGCCTTATTTCTAAGGGCTAATTTTAGTTGCATGAAAGGAGATGCAAAAGGGCACACTCGGAAGCAAAAGCCTTTGTGGGACATACCTCTCTTCCACTGAAACTTCCTTCAGCTGCTGATGGGGTTTTGTGCCTTCCATTTCTCGGATGCTCACTGCATAGATCTTAGTGGTGTAGTCAATTGCTTTTTCTCTTGCAACATCACTATCATAACCTTAGGAAAATAAAACATAGACTAAAACAAACTACCCTTTTTCCATAGTGGAAGAGAAGAGAAGAGAACAGGAAGATCTGCCCCAATGAAAGGAAGGAAACAAATCCTGCCAAGCTCTCCTTACACTGAAATTTAGCACAGCAAAGCTTCAAGTTAATGCCTGTGTGAATCGCTGATTCAGGCAAGGAAGACTGAATTAAATCCTCTTTACCTCCATCTTCTTCTGCATCTGTGTCTGACTCTTCGCTGTCCACCAGCTTGCTCTCCTGGATGCCCAGGAACTCCCTGGTCCAGATCATGAGGGCGGTGTCGGCGCCACCGACGGTGAGGAGCACGGAGTCGTTGTGCAGCCACTGCACATTGGTCACCTGGGCACTATGCCCCACGTACTTCTTGAACTTGGCATGTTGGCCCTGCAGCACAGAGAATCCCCCAGCTGGCAGCCTGACACCCCAAGAACAGTGCCTTCCTTCTTTTCCTTTCCAATCACTGAAATAAACACACTTCTTACCTTCACTGGGTAAGAAAAGAGCTTCACAAACCCAAAATCATCTCCTGTGGCCAAGAGGGTTCGGTCCTTTGTGAGACTGGCCGCGTTGACAACGGTGACATCGCTGTGCATGGGCCAGATTCCCTCACAGGTGGGACCGAGCACACATGTCCAGGTATCCCATTCAATCTTCTCTATCTGCAAGCAAAAGTCCCCCAAAAGAAGGCTTCTTACTTTAAACGTATCAAATACACGCTAGTTTTGTGTGTATAGTTTTCTATGTTTGACATTAATTTTTATTTTAATATTTTTAGTTCTTAAGAAACTGTGCTGTTCCAGCTTGTTAATACAAATTGTGTATCTTCATCAAAAGGCATAACAGCTTAAACATTCCCATTTTTCCAAGGCAGGGCATGATTTGGATACAAATCTCACTGAAGATTTTCTGAGGTGCTAAACATTGGCAATTTTGTAGCAGAATTACATGTCACAAACAATAAGCTTCATGAAAAGCCAGGTCCTGTTGTTTGAAGGTGGTTTACAGCCTGTATGCAACTGGTCACACAGAAAACAGGTGACTTTGAGAAGGGGATTATGCCAAATGGCTGCTAATAAATAAACAATAATAAATTTAGAGATACAAGCAGAAACCGGCACATTCTGCCATTTACAAATGCTAGGAAAGACACTGTGACATTACTAAATAATTCTAATTCTAACCATTGTAAATATAGCATTATAAAAGGAAAATTACACCATTTGAATTCTTAAAATTAATTTTCACAGTAAAAATAATCCAGCACAAAATTCATACCTCAGCAATTCTTATAATATGTCTTTTCCCTCTCGGTGCTTCAAAAAATAGTTGTTCTTTGGCACCAGAATTGACTTGCAATAACTTTCCTGGATACAAAAGGAGAGTTTCTTATTAATCTTATTAATTATTATGACTATTAAGAATTTTCTTTTGATTGAGTGAAGAGATTTCTGGGAGTAAATTAAGAAATTATCCTCTAGAGAGTTATTCACAGCCAAAGTAACACGGATACTTAAAATCACTCTTGTAAGGGTCCTACACTCTGATTCAATGTTTAAGTAATATTTTAAACACCATCCAATATCCTTAAGAAGTTGCTGTTGCACGGCAAATCAGTTTCTGCTGATAGGGAATATTTTGCTTGTGTTTCATCATCACACCAATGGAAGTCAAAAATAAATGCATGTGCTATTAATTTTCCTAATGATTTCACAAGGCAGCTTTGCCAAAAGTGGAACCTTTGCCAGCTCCTATCCCTTCTGCACTGCTCCACTGGCAGAGCCAGCTCCACTCTGAGCTATCCTGGCACGGGAAGTTTGCTGTGCCCACGGGGATGCTGTGGTGTTGCTGCCACTGGCTCACACCATGATTTGGGGCTGGCACACAGCAGGGACAGGGCTCAGGTACGCAGGTGGTCCCACACAGATCACATCTGCTCTGGGAAGGCTCACTGGCATGAGCTCATTATGGATCCTGCTGGACTTCATTAGCTGGGACCATCAGACTATAGCTTCTTGCAGGGATTGCCATGCAGAGCTCAGCAAGGAAAGGAAATTGGATACCAACAAATGTAATTGCACTGGATCCATACAGTACTGCATAGGGAAAAAGCATTTGCATCAGTGGTTGATCTCTGCAGGGGAACAGATTTCTGATATTCCATTTTATGGGCATTTCCTGTCTGTATTTCTGGCCAACACTTTACCTCTAGAGTCCCAGTCGATGTGGGTGATGTAGCTGGAGGCACCTTTGCAAATACCAACTCTTTTGCTGGTGAGGACATTGTAAATATCTACAAAGTTATCATGGGAAGCCACAGCCAGGTACTTTCCTGATTCTGTAAGGAGGAGAAACCGAGGTTATTACAGGGTAAATCTTCTCACTGATACTGGTGTGATTTTCACCACTGTAGTGAATTCACCAAGCAGGGGTGGGCCTGTTTTAGTGCAGCACACAGCCACATCGAGCACACACAAAGCCAGCGTTCCTTTGCAACATTCACCCTTGTCTAGACAAGAGAAACAAACTGCAAGATAAACACTCCTCTTCCACCTTATCATCTGGTTGTACCTCGTGAAAACTTTATATCCGAGATCATCTCCTTTCTGTGGTGAAAAGACACCATGTCCTCCACAGTGTCAGCATTCACCACCAGAAAACTGCCGTCGTTCAGCCCCACCGCCAGGGCTTTCCCGTCGGGAGAAAAGGCACAGCAGCGCCCGCCTGCGGAAGCACATGGAAATGAGTCTGTCAAAGTTGAAAAGCTGGGACAGAGAAAACCATCAATGAACTGCCACTGAAAGGTTTTTACATCAAGTATGTCACTTTAAAGCAGATTTGCTATCTCTTGAAACAGATATGTTACAGAGGCCTATGCCAGATGCTTTGTTACAGGGAGTTAACAATGATTTGATCCCTTTTGAAACAGGTTTATGTGCAAATACCACCTTCCAGCCACATTCTGAACACACCAATGACAGAACTAAAATAAAAAAACCCCACCCAAAACACATACAGAAAGGAAACCCGGATGGAAAATTCAAAGACTCATCAAGTGCCGTGTAAATCTGCCTCAGCATTATTCCTGATCACTCTCTCCTACAGCTATTCTCATTCATCTCCAAGTTCATCTCTCCAAAACATTTAACTCTGTTTTCCCCCAGCAAGTTAAGGGTTCCTGTGCTCCAGATCTGCCACTGAAAATGAGCAATTTAAAATTTCCTAAAGGATATCAATGAGTTAATAAAATAAGAGTAATTTTGAGAAGGCAGCATTTCAACATGGCTTATCTAATTTTATACAGAGGAGAGGGCAGGAAAAGTCTTAATTTTGGAGAAGTTGCTTTAACAGGTAAAGCTCATATTGACAGCAAAAGATGAATGCAGGAAATTGTACTTTTATCTTTTTAAGGAAATTCTTTTACATCAGCAACATACTGGCCTTAAGTATTCCTAGGGAGGAAAGTGATTCTGAGGTCAACTCATTCCCCTTGAAATTAGGGGAAAAGAGACTGAAGTTCATTTTATTATTATTCATTACAATAGATTACAGTCCTTTTTTCTTCCTTTCCTTTGCATTGACTTGACACATGCCAAAGACAATTTCCTAATGACTATGTCCTTGGCCTACCCAATCAATGCCCGTGATGTGCCCTGAAAACAGAGAGGGAGCTGTTACAGAAGCAGAGGTTCCACGGCTGCCCCAGGGCCTGGCCAAGGCAGAGATACCTTTTTTGAGCTTCCTCACTGCCAGCATGCGGTGCTGCGATGAGAGCTCCCAGATGCGCAGGGTTTTGTCGTCACTGACGGTGGCACACACGGGCAGGAGAGGGTGAGCTGCCAAGCCCCACACTTCTCCTTCCATATGGCCCTGGAGGAAAGCATTCCACACAAGAGGAAATGATGCATGTGAGGCAGTGTAATATGTTCTAACCTTGCCCTGCCTCATTTTGCAAGTCCCAAGCAGTAAAGCCTTCATTATCTCCTCCCTCCAAAGCTTTCTACATTGCAAAAGACCTGAAATTCTCCTCTGTCTCCTCTGACAAATGTCTACAACACTCCACTATTAATGGTTGTAATTCCTGTTCTTTCAATATTCTCCTTTCCAAACTTAAGATGAATAGGGAACAGTTACACCCTAAACAAGACTTTATCCTGAAATCCTAATATTGGCTAATCACCAAAGTTTATGTCCTTTTTAAAATTTTTGTTTGTCCAACATACACATAATACTTTGTTTTAATCTTGCCTCAGATTCTCAGTTTTCCAACTTGTTAATCACTCTTCCTGCTTTTTTCCAGCTTTCCTTCAGTTTGCATACAGTTTGCTAGCACTGCATATCAAGGTTAAATAATTTCTTACTGCTCTCAATCTACATTAGTGAATGACTTCAATGTTTTACAAAACACAACCTCACACATCTTAGATACTAAGGCAGTCATGCAGACAAGGCAAATTTGAAGGATTACTTCATGGGATCAAAATTTACTGAAAAAAGAACACCAAACAACCAGCATTTCCGTAAAAATACAGAAAATAGTTTGCTATGGGAGATCCACAAAGTACCTGAACAAGCAGAGTCATAGGCCCGCTTTTATCAATTTCAAGTATTTCTCCATTTTTAGTTCCTACCAGGATGTGCCCATGTCCCAAGCTGATGGCTCGGATGGAGGGGTTGTCTTCTAAAAGTAAACCTGCAGAATGCAAGATTTTGTTTTTTTTAATTTCCTATCTCTTGCAGTTTATATATAATTCAAATCTGTTCAAAATCATGAACATGAGATAAAATTGCCCGATCAAACTGCCAAATAATCCATGGACTCCTTACTAATTCAGGGAAGGGAGTTTGTCTGTAGTAGTGGCAGTATAAAGACTGGTATTTTACTGCTTTAACAGTGACAGGGTCTAAGGGGCTCAGGAGTTCCAGTACCTCAGAATTTCTGTGATTACATGCGAATATCAATTTCCAGACTTCTACACTGAGGTCTGGGGAATTCAACAGGTCCCTGCTCTCACCAAAGGAACGTGGCCAGCCAAGGAAACTGGATTGACTTTGGAACTACCAAACTCAAGGCTGGGCACATTTCTCCTTAAAATCATTTCACCAATGAAAACAAAGCTTGATGTCATGAAATCGAGGCAGGAATAGTAGAACAAACTACAAATGATAAGGAATACAAGAAATACATCTTATACGGATCAAACTAGAACATTTCAGCACAGAGTAAGTGGTGTGTTGCTGTTCCCTTTGGCTTCTGGTGAGATTTGACACCCAGTCCTACCCTTTTGCTACCGTTTTACCACCCTCCATGCACACAGTCCTTATTGAAACATACTGAAAACCAATACCTTTAGAACTAGCAGAGAGGGCTGCTCTTTTAATAGCATATGTCTTCAGACATCTCTCAAACATATCATCCCAAAGGGCCACAATTCCATCTTTTCCACCCGTTACAAAGCCCTGCACAATCACAGTAGGAGAACACACATAGATGTCAGCACTCATGCGGGAGATTCAAAAGGACATGTCCAAAGGCACAATAAAGTCTCCCCTGCTTTTTATTCATGTGTCAAACTAAAAATACTGGAGCCTGTACCTATGAAGGAAAAATTCAAGTGGACAAGATTTAGAGTTTCTTTTCTAGGGTTATAAAGAATTGCAACCATATGGAGCACACATTGTTGTAAACAGGAATGCTGGACCAGGGCATTTGCCTGCATGTGGAAATCAGCGATGGAAAAACGTGTTTTACCCTTAGAAGAGGCAGTAGTTGGCAGTAATAGCTTCTTAAGTTATTCCAAATTCAATTGACTTAACAGATGCTTCAACCCAAGTTCTAAAAATTCATCTGGGACCAATTCTCTCATTAATTCCCTGGGTAGATTATCAGGGCCAAGTAAATGCAAAAGAAATAAATAACAAACGAATAAAAATCTAAGTGAAGAGGATGTTCAGTGCCAAGATCAAACAGAAAAATTGATAGAAAGCTGGGAACAATCAATTAGGGCCAGAAAGAACTGAGCCACAGGGAGCTTAATTGACCTTGATATATAAAAATGTTAATAGCTAACATTCTTCTCATCCTTTACTTCTACAGTGGAAACTATAACCTCAAAAGGGATATTCCATCATCAGCATTACCTTCAAATTGCTAGGGGCAAAACTTTGCCCTAAGCTCATTTATGTGATGTGACTATTTTGCCATAATTTCTTTTATAGATGCATTGATGCAACTGCAAGTGAATTCATTTGATATCTGGAATAGTTAACTCAAAACCCCAAACCTTTGGATATCTAAAGTCTTGACTAAGACACGGTGATAATATTACTAAAAGACCACGCTTCATATTTTGGAAAATGGTAATACATGAGTATTTTTGGGAACAGGTTGAAGAGGCAAGGAGTGTTACCTGCTACTCTTCTGTGGTTTACACAAACATGAAAACGGCACTCCTGGGCACAGTGAGAAATAAATTCTGAATTTTTAGAGGTCAGATGTTGCAGCAGCCCTCTTGTTAGAGAGAAGAAATGAGCTGAGACACAGACTTCTTGTTCATCACAGCATGAAAACGGTCCTGGTTTATTCCTCTTTGCAGCTCAGCCATCCTGACTCCAACTATTCACTGACTGACTGCAGCAAGCTCCTATTGTAGGTTCCCCTTGCAGCCTCTGACTGCAGGTTATTTCCTGCTAAACTATGACTGCATGTATTAGTTTATAGACTCTGAATGCAGGCTTTTACCCAGCTGGGGAAAAGCAGGCTCTAGCAACAGGCTCTAACTGCACATCCAGACTGACCTCACAGCAGTGCTTCTCTCTTCCCCAGGATTCTTCTTCTTCGTTATTCCCTCTTCCTCAAGGCTCTTCCTCCTTCATGATTCTCCCCTTACCAGCTAACCCACTCCCTTTTATCATGCTTATCTTTACTGGATGTAGCTGTGACTCATCAGGGGCAAGGCTGTATTGGTAATTAACACAGCTGTTATTTAACAGGAGCGAGGTCCCATGTATTCCCTTCTCCCACAGTCAGAAAGCTGTTGGTCAGGTACCAGCACATGGAACAGGGTGCTTACAAATCCAGGTCTGTCAAATAACATTAGCTTTGTGATTTTAATCACAACCCCCCCTAAAATCCATTAGTGCAACAAAAATCAAGGAGAAGGAAGGTGATAGATACCTTGTCCAGTGCATGCATGGCAAACACAGGCCCATCATGGGCCTTCACTGTCCTCAACAGCAGGGTCTCCTTCCAGATGTAGATGTCCCCAGTGGCAGCCCCAGAGAACACCAGCTCCTCCGCGCGCCCGTACGAGACGCTCATCATCGTCTCCAGCTTCCCCACACTCCCGAACGTGCCCCGTTTGGAGGTGAAGCCTCCACCTGCAACAGCAGCACAAGGCTTGTTCTGTTTGGGCTCATAGCCACAGGGCTGTAAAGGACAAGTGTTTGACCCCAAGATCTACTGTGGCTGCCCAAAAACAGAAATCACCGCACAAGGGAAAAGTACAATCAAAGAAGGTGACCCCAGCAATGACAGCTCTGGAGCAGATCAGTCTCAGGTTTTCAGACTTGTCTTTCCAAGCAAGAGATAAATTTGGTGAGGAATTGTGCAAAAACAACTCCTGCAGTGTCTGGCAGGATGGTTTTTGCCCGCAGCAGCTTCTGCCATGCTGCTTGTCTGTGGAGGTGACCTCAACTAGAAGACTGGTTTAGTTGTCCCCTGGCATCCTGAGGATTTGGCAGCACTTTGGCAGAATAAATGAGGGTTTGCTCCTCTTCTGATTGTCAGAGAACCAAATCACCACAGCCTTGCTTTGGGTCAGAAAGGAGAAGCAGCCATAAGGCCCATGAACCAATGCTTAGACAAAAATACACGTAAAATTACAAAATATCATCTGCAGTGGTGGCCTTGCGTCAAAGCACTGTAGGCTTCACAGCTGACACCACACTGAGTCCCCACTCCATTGGGCAAATCCAAATTAAAAAGACACCATTTTTATTGCAAAGAGACTATTCTTGGAGTAAGATGCTGCTTAAGGCACGTTCCCATCACGGAATTTGGCAAACAGCAATGCAAGTCTATGTAATCACTGCAAAAATAACCTAAAGATTAAAAACCCCAGAGAAACATAATTATTAATCTGAGAGCACCCTGAACTACTTGAATGCTTAAACTATGGTATGAAGTGTAGGAAGGTCTTAAAATTACCTAATTTCGAGTTGTTCTGAGTACTTGTGTCATGTGTACACAACTAAAAAGTCATGAAGAGTGAAAAATCCAGAACGGAATAAAAAATATCCTCAATCAGAACCTGATTTTCTGGGAGCCAAGGATGCCTGCTCAGGAGAATTTCTTAATATTATGACTAGAATTTAAACACAATTAGCTGGAAAATCTTCCCAAGGAGGAAGGAATATTGTGACATTTGGTGACTCAGAGGTGGGTTTTCATCCTGCGCTGGTTTTGCAGAGAAGTGATTTTTCCAAGAAGGGTTGTAGCAAAACCAACCAGTGACTAGCTTTAAATATTGACAACCTGATTAACCAATTAAATACGGGAATACACCTCTGTGAAAACACAGGTTAAAAGTCAAGGAAAATCCCAGGAAAAGTTCTCTTTCCTTCCGGCCTGAGAAGAGGTAACAGGCAGGTCCAGCTCTCTCCTTACCCCTTTAATACTTTGGTAACTGGGAAAGTGCTTAACAAATAAAACCAATTCTTAAACTGAGAATATGATGCTCCTGTAATAAAAATATTCACAAATTCTCATGTTAATAAGAAATATTAAAAACTTATCTCAAATATAAAATATTCAATACAGTACCTGTTTGCTGCCAAAATTTGATGTGCTTCATCCCAACCGTGACTAGTCTGTCCACATGATGTGGATTACACTTCACTACAAATATTTTATCTTTATGGCCCCTGCAATAAAGGCAGATATTTTAAAAGCTTGGCAAGAGGTGACTTAACATTTCAAACTAATTAAATAATTGATATAAATAATTTCCCCATCTAACAAAAAGTAGAGAGCCATATTTCTAATCTGCAAGGGTTTAGTTCTGGGAGTTTGCCCCACAGAGCTGGCAGGAGGAATTTGAGCATACACCGTGTGGGGAGTACAGAAAGGTGGGGAATAAAAATCCTCTCCCATTGAATTTCAGTTCATTTAAGTCGTAACAAAGGAGCAGGCAACAAACGTCAAGGCAATTAAGAGAAGACATAATGGTCAACATAGGTATTTAAATGGATGAGAACTCAATAAATATTAAAAGATACTCTGAGACAGGAAAAATGAGGAAGTATTTAATCGATGGGCTTCAAGGTGGAAAATAAAATCACAAATTATAAAATTATGGTGTAGGAAGCAGTTCACTCAGCAGCACATTCACCTCCAGGTTTAGTTGCTGGATAATTAAAGTTATACTCGTTGATGTATTTATGGGAATTTACAAGCTTGGGTCTTATCACAGCAAAAAATATTCTAAGGTGTAAAGCCTTTATCTGTGTCACTGTTTTATAAACCCCTCAAAGCAGGAACCACGAGCTTTTCACTATACATCTGCAGGTTTTGTGCTAGGATTAAGTCACTTTTTCCTGACAGGCTCAGCAGATCTGGAAAATCACATGGTTCTGAAACCCCTCTCAGGGTCAGTATTTCCTTTTAGTGGATCAGTCTGGATGCAAACCAGTGCTGGCCACCTTTGACATCTGCAGCACATCATCCTGCATTGCAGAGCTTCTTTGGTTCCAACTTACTCAACACGGATTTTAATGAACTTAGACAGGAGCTAGGAGAGCCAGGACAGGGAAGCAAGCTGCATAATTTAGCTCTGAAACAATTAAAGCAAATAAATAAGAGTGTTCTTGATGTTGCAACAAAAAAACCTGAGAAGTTGTGCTGAAATAAATCAGCCTAGAAAGATTAAGCAAAAAGAACATTCACAAAAAATAAATATAACTGCAGAATAAACATAACGAATGTCTGTATATAGTGAATGAACACCCATTTTTCAGGTTTATATGGGTCTATATGATTGTAAGGAGATGTTCTTTTATTCTTGTGTGCAAAGGCCACATGAGGGCTTTTGTCTCTCTCTCTCTCTGTCCTCCTGTGCTCACCAGAACAGGGGACTTGCCTTTAGGCACTGCTAAAATCTAAACCATGGTTTAAACTGGAACATTTTAGAAGATACATTCACTTTTCCACTCTCTGTGAGGACCTTGCATATTTTCAAGATAACAGATTAGCAATAATAGATCCATTGGGTACAAGCAGCATTACTTGGTAAAAAGAACCTGAGTGCTCCCTGTTTTATCTGTCCTGTGAGCACCAGCAGCCAGGTAGTGGCACAGTTCATCATTATCTTGTTTTTAAAAGCTTAAAGGTCAGCATGGGAATATATAAAGTATTTCTTTGCTTGTGAGTCAAGCACAATCTGTCTGGGGACAGCAGAACTGGGATTGCAAAGCCCAGGAAAATGTCACAACACAGCCAGGGCTGTTGCTAAGCAAAGCCTCCAGCACGGATTTTAGACAGGATTTAAGCCCTCACTGCCTAAGAAACTGGATGTCTGAGATGAAATAGTATAGCTAACAGATTGTGGTACACACACATGGAGTAAAACACTGATTTCTTCAGTAATGGTACGCTACTAACAGAAAGTCCTGCCACCAGAAAATCTCATTTCTTCTGCAGCATGTCACCATATTGTAATTAAAGTAAATTACCTTTCACAGGCACTTTTTCGCAGCTATATATTAACAATTTCTACTGAGCAATGTTACATTATGTGGTTGCAGAGAGCATATGGAATTCTCTCCTTGCCTTTCTGGTACGTGCATCCACACTCACAGGAATTCTGTGCAATCCTAGTGACCAGGGGCACATTTACTTTGTCCTAGGCTGAGACAGAAATCAAGTTCTCAAACAGTTTGGTTCTCCTACACTGAACAAAATAGCAAACATGTAACTTTAATCCAATTCTCTTCCTAGCACTGGTCCCTTCAAGCAATTGCAAAGGACCCTTCACTGTTGGGTTATTGGCTGAGCTTTCAGTTGGCAGTTGAAAGAGCAAATAGCTCAGGAAAAGCTGGCTCAGAAGAAAGGCAGGATCAGCAGTGCTTGAAAAATATATAGAGAGGTTAGAGGGAACTCTTTTTTTCTTTTTAGAAAGTGATCTGATTATTGATGGAACCCAGCACATCATCGAACACACAAAGGAAATGACACCTCTGGTGACTTCTGCTCTGAGCCAGGACATAAAACTGGGAGAAAATACTAAACTTCGCTTGAAAAGCCTGAAACAAACTACAGTGCCAATGTGGCTCTCCCAACAGAAAGGCTAAGGAGCTCCTGACAGAAACAGTTCACACGATTTCCAGACACTGGGCTGTGCATCCCCAGGTTTTTAATCTGGGTATGCTGCTCTGAAACACCATCCTGTTTTCAGAGGGGACTTCTGCTTTCTTTCTTTGTTCATAGGAAAAATGTGGATGATGCTATTCAGAAAAAGAGTAATTGGAGGGGACGTGTTAAACTGTGGGTATCCTTACCTGGTTGTTGCCAGCTTTTCTCCCTTTTTCCAGTCCCAGAACACAATGGCATGGTTATCATCCAGCCCGACAGATGCCAAGCATTTCCCATCAGCTGTACAGAAGCAATACTGAGTGTTAAAGGTGCTAAGGTTTTAGCTGAGAATGGAACAGGCAATGAATGCAACAATCACATTGCAGACTGAATTTCTAATGGTGGATTATAAATGAAGCAAAATAAACCCCCAAACTAGTAGTTCGAGAAATTGGAGTTCAGATCATTCCCAAAGGCAGACACAAAATATTTCTATGTGTAAGCACGAGGAAAATAGGGAGGATCAAACAAGGCAATGAAATTCAATTTCATAAAGTTCAAGCACCCTAAATTCACGTTGCATTTTATTTGAAATATTTCTGATCAGATGATGCTTCTTTTCTTTGCATGAAATGGTGCAGAGATTTACTAGTGTATGAAACTAGGCAGGGTGATGAAACTATAAATACAATATAAAATTTTAAGGCTAAAAATAACTGCTGGCTGTCTTCACTTTCACTGCAGGAAAGATACAGCAGTACTGATAATCAGAGGAAGGAAAGCCAGAAGCAAAAATCATCCATAATTCAATAGCACCCAAGCACTCTTGCCACGTGTATGAAATAATGATAAACACAACCATCTCTAACAAAGTTTTAGAGATAAACTTCTGTCCTGAAATTCTAAAAAGTTTATAAAACTAAGCCATGATTATTGCAGTTTATGATAAGACAATTGAACTTTATAGGGTGTAGGAGGAGGTGATCACCTGCTTGGTTTTTTTAACTGCAGAAAAGTCAAAGTTGGAGGAAGTAGAGCTGGGCAGAGACTGAACAAGACCACTGATCAGGTAATGTGCTTCTCACAGAAATGAATGGAATGATGTGAAGGACTCTGGGCTTAGGCATATTTGACTTCAAGAAGAAAAAGAGAGTCACTGGTATAAATTACTCCATCAGAACTACTGCAGAGTTCATAGGGCTGAGTAAGTTCTTACAGACTTTAATGACTGAGTTCTACTAGAAGCAAGTCAAGAAGGAGAAGGGGAATTTAAGAATCAGTAAGAAAGAAAGAGGACCAAATGGAAGAAGCAGAATAAGATAGGAAGAAATGAACTTAAAATACAGGACAAGAAACCAAAACTGAGCTTATTTTAAAAATCCCCAAACACAACAATTTAAACTTCATTCACTTGAAACAGGAGGTTTAGGCACTAATAGGGACTATATCCTCCAAACAATATCCCGAGGTTTAAATGTTAAATTAGCCACCAGAGGGCACAACCAAACGTGAGGAATGAAATTATCCTCTTGGAATCAGAGTGTCATGAGAAGGGTTGTACCAGAAGAATCCAGCTTTCAGAAATGGGCAGTAGCTGATGTTTTAGAGAGGGAGTGAGGGCAGAGAGAATTGGGGGAAGAGAGTCAGCTGCTGCATCAGCTACAGCCAGAAAAGGTTGGGAGCTCCGGGTTTCCTTCTTTAAGCTCCAAATAGTGTGATCTGAACTTCATTTTGAAATCTCTGTTAATTAAGACAATGCAAATTCCCTACATAGGGCAGTGCAGCCTCTGATCCTGCAGGGAGGTGCACATTTGCTGAGCTCTCTGTCCCTGTCTATGCCAAGAATTCCAACTAAAGCCAGTTAGGAATGCAGTGTGTGTATTATTCTCGGGATCAGGTCCTAAAGCAACACTGTAACGTTGAGTGGTTGCTACTTTTTAAAAGACATTCAGTAATTTTTAACAGATTTATGCCCACAGAATATTTGGCCATCTTATTCTTTACAGGTACATGGGTTGTAAGATCCAGAATGTTCCTACTTGGATAGGAATTTACTTGGTGTTAAAAATGCAAACCACAAAGTATTTTCAAACATAGGAACATTAGTTCAATTAAGGATCTTAACAAGAGGGTTTTTTTGACATCTATGCACACTAATATCAGTTAAATCATCCATTTTCCCTCCTTCTGGCACTTTGTCTCCTGTCAGAGTGAGCTTACACACCACAGTGGGTCAGCAACTTCACATTTGAATTCCAGCTCTTGGATGAACACCAGGGCTCCTCTCCTGATAATGGAATATGACTGAGTTCCACAGATTTATCCTCCTGGAAGTCAAACTTCTTTGATATAGTCTCGTCTTACAAATGTGATCTACATCCTAATGAATTCTTACCACATTTCTGGAGAGCAGAATATGAAATAAGCTATGTTTAATTGAAAAAAAAAATCAGATCAAGTAGAGGATAGTACAGATAAAGTAATCTCTTTAATTTTTTAATAGAAGAAGGGAGAATGAATTTTCAAGCCCTTTTATAAAGATACAGAAGTATTTAAGTCCCCACCATATGGACGATATTCTTCAGCGCTGAACACAGGAATTATGCCTTAAAAACTGAGACAGCTTAGGGCAGCTAGCTTGGAAAGACAAGTGGGAGAGGCAGCAGACAACTGTTTGTCATATTTACTTCTTCTGTAAACTCACTGAAAAATGTGGCAATTGTTAGCAAATGTGAAGAATTGGATGAGCCCAGAGGTGACATTTCCAGCTCATTTATATGCTTTGAGTCACCATCCTGCCTGCTTTAAAATTCTCACACCGTCATGTAGACAGTGACCAGAATTCCAACTGCACACTTGGTATTATCTACCAGACACCACCAAAATCAATCATTGGCCAAGTGACCAAAGGCCCACAACTGACTTTACTACACACATTATTTTTATCCCAAGTCAGCAAGCTTCCATGTAAAACTGGTACTGGCAGTAATTTTACTCCTCTTTGAATTAACATTTCATCACAAGAACTGCTTTTAAATTAATCATTTAGATAAACATAGGCTGTGGCTTACCTGAAAAATCCAGTGCACACACTCCCCTCTGATGCTGGCCTTTGAGCAGTGACAAACATTTCAGGGTCTGGGTGTCCCAAACATGGATAGCAGCATCTCTTCCAACCTAGATCAGAGGGTTTATTGGGATCTCTGCCCACAGAAGTTCAAAGCACACCAATAACAGTAATTAGCATTATCATTTTAATATCTTTAAAACACGGCAGAGGTAGCTATTTGTCATGTGCACTCTTTTATCTTTTTCAAGATTTATTTTCTCCTTCAGAGAAATATCAGTAGATGGTCTCTAAAACTATCACTATATTTAGCAGAATATTCATGGTATCATTTATCCTGATGTCTGAAAGTATACATGTACATTGACTACATCATATGCAGTACCAAATATCAGGAAAGCGCCCAGGAAAGTTTTTATCTGAGCAAGGCTGATGAAAGCTCCTGCAATACAAGAACACCACAATTGAGTAATGAAAGTCCAAAACCTTCTAGGAAAGAGATAAAATACAGCTCCTGTGTTTTACAGCAGAGATTAAAAATAAGTATAAGACTTTTGAAGGCCACAGCACAAGACTGTCAGTGTTTATGTTATATAGGAATGGTTTCATAATCACCTCCAACAGTATTGGCAGGGAAATAGCAAACAACATTCAGTTTGCCCGGATTTAGGAGGAAACACTACATTTAAGGAAAAAGAGAATGGCTTTTTTTCTAATTCTACATGAAAATATTATTGCTATCACTTTGAACTCCCCACCTGCCCAGTAGCCACATAGTCCTTGATGGGGTGGATGCTGAGGCTGAGGATGTCGTCGTCATGGCCGAGGTAGAGTCGCTGCGAGTGCTGCTGCCGGTTGTAGACGACAGCCACGGCGGCAATGTGATAAACCACCTCTCCTGCCTGCGTGTAGAACAGGTTGTTCCTGCAGTCATAACCTCTGTACCTGCAGCAAACACCAAACACCTCGTGGCTGCCCCACAACTGCTCGGGAAATCTGTGTTACAAATCATTTGTGTGTTAAAGGAAAGCAGTCCTGCAGTAACAGCTCAAGCTCAGAAGTATCACAGAGGCTGCTCCCTCCACGAGCAGGAATTCAGGAACCTTCTCAAGGGTTACTTTGCACTCAATTCCTAAATCAGCACTGATTTCACAAAAAAGGTGCATCATTTACATAGAATTGTGTCCAGGTAAGCCTCACAAGGAATTGGATTGGTGCAGAAATCTATCAGACATTTTAACAAATCACAGCTATCACAAGCAATTTACAGAGAATCTTTGCTCCAGGAAATATCAGGTGTAGTGAGCAACAAGCACAAGACTCAACACTGATGTATTATCAGTGTTATAAGCTTCCCTTGTTCCTTAACAAAGAGAATCATGGAATGGTCTGGGCTGGAAGGGACCTTATGGATCACCCAGTTCCATCCCCTGCCATAGGCAGAGACATCTCCCACTGGACCAGGTTGCTCAGAGCTCCATCCGGCCTGAAATACAACTGAAAAAACAAAATCTGTGTCTGATATTCTAAGAATTACCACAGTAGCAATGACAAATTAATTATGGGTAAGCATCAAAAAATGCTTTGCTTATGCTCTGATACAAATTGTTACAACACCCCAGCAATGTTAATCAATCAGAAATAGCAAATATTATCTGATTTACTCTACCCATGTATAAACTGCAGCTTCAAGCTGTCCTCAGGTGCTCGCTCTCTCTTAAGGAAGGGCACTGAATGGTTTTTCTCTTTACTTTGCTGTTTCAGCTGAGGTAGGTCTTCTTTGTAAACCTAAAGAAGAATTGCTAAAGTTAACTGCACGTCTCTGGTTTTCTAAATATTTGTATACACGAGTGAAAGTGATTTTAAGCATGAAATTTAATATAAGCTAATGTGATGTTCAGTAGTTACAATGCAGAGCCAGGCACTATTGTTGTTCCCAGCCCTCTGATGATAATAAATGTTTTCTGGACAACGAATTCCCCTGGCCTGAGTGGCCCAGAACAGCAATCTGGAGCAGCAGAGTGTATTTTTTCCAGAAGATTCCAGTGTCACTTAGTGAAAAAGAATGTAAATGGTGACTGGGAGTCTCCAGGTGTTTTTTAATTTCATCTGTGCTTCAGTGTCCAAGTACAAAGCTGAGCAGAAGAATGCTTTCTGTCTCAGGATTATGGTGAAATACACAGAAACCAAAACCACTTGAGTGGTCTGCCAACATGTCCACAATCTCAAAGTACAATTACAGCTCTATAAATACACAAAATACTTTCCATTTAAAGACTTCAGAAATGCTAAAACTCTGTGGAGCCACTAAAGGTGTTTGATGCATCCCCAAACAAGATCCATTACAATGCTGAAATGTAGCTTTAGTGTGTGTTTTCTGTGCCTACATTTCTTGGACAAATGGACAATGAAGTTGCCACTCCCACAGAAATCAGCCTGACTTCTAAGAAGCAACACTGGATTTTTGGAAGAAAGGAAAAGAAAGAAACAAACTCAGTGAAACAAAATACTGGGGCATCTCAAAATGTAGAATCCTCTCTGCTGCTTCAGCCATAACACTAAAAAGAAAAAAACCAAAACCAAACCCCAATTCTCAAAATAAGATATTTTTTTTTATTTCCCTATGCTTTTGTCAATTATTTCCTTTACCAAAATACTAAATGCAGCTTCTGCTTGGGGCTGTCTCACACTTCCTATATGAGATGCTATTTTAAGTTGCTTCTGGTTTTCCATGCATTAACCTGCCTGGAATATTGCTGTTTAACTGCCTACAATAATATTGTCACTTGTAGTTTTTAAACCCAGACGTCCTTTTTGACACACAGACAGCATGGAGGAGGATGATGACTGATTTGAATACAGATAGAAAATCAGGAGGAGGAGGAGGAGGGGACCAGCACTGTGGTGGAACTGGGAGTGAATGAGAGAAAAGGGAGAGAATTTGGCAAAATCTGTTCCATTTGTCAATCATACTGATCTCTGTAATAAACAGGAGAAAGTAGCTGTTGGCAGAAGGACTTATGCAATTTATTGTAGGCTGGACAGTGAGGTGAAAAGATAAAGGATGCCCTTGTTTAAAGCCTGGAATGTTAGAGGTGAACTTCCCACATTCCAGAAAGCAGCCCCATGCCAGCCATTAAATCCCCTAAATCAACATGAACCAACTTATTCTGTGATTTTCCCCCCTAGTACAAGATCCCAGTCCTGCTCTGAGGAATTTCTGACCTTTCCCCATTGCAACTGAGAGGTCAAGGACAAGGGGACAGGCAATACTCAATTCACAACAGCTCCTGGAATCAGGTTCAAGTGACTTGTAAATAGAACCCAAATCACAGAGTGGTTTGGCTTGGAAGGGACCTTAAAGATCACCTGCCAACCCTCAAAACACCTCTAACTTCTTTTCTCTAAACCCTTTCAAATTCTCATCTCCAGCTCAAGGGTTTATGTATATTGGTTGCATAATCAGCTGAATACCATGAAAATAACTGAGAGCAGTCTATGAGTCAGCAGTAAACTTCTTCTCGTTGCTGAATAGTGATGGGAACTTGCCAGGTAATTGGCCCTGTGTGTTATTTCACACTCACCTGGCGATCATAGTTGATTTGAGCTTCCTGCTCAATGTCAGAATCCAACTCTGGCACATCAGATAAATCTGAATCTGATTCTTCGCTGTAGGAATCAACACCACCCTCTGCTTAAAAAAAAAAAAAAGAAAAATCAATATATTGAACACATAAAATCACAAGAAAATAGTATGCGACATTTTTATATAATTCAGACTATGGGCAAAGCATTATTCAAGAAGTTTGGAAGCTCAAGCAGCTTGCTAAAGTCACGGGGGCTGACTGAATGTGTCAGGTTTCATTTCTGTCTCTCCTGTTTCCCTGCCCGGGGCAAGAAGGTGGCAGAGAGAAGCAAAATCACTGAGCAGTTACTGGTACAGTTCCAGCATCAGAGAATTCTGCTTTCAAAACAGGGTCTGGAGAGCAGACACACAGAAATTACAAATAAAAGCTTTAACTGATCACCCTTTGTGCTTAAAATACTTGCTGTAATGTAGATATTTTACCAAATTGTGCCTGTACAGAGTGAAATTTTGCCCTTCTAAGCTGGAGGGAATCCAGATTTTAACAACCACCATGACACAGTTCATATGGCTTTGGTAGGATATTTTAAGGATCATGACTATAACAAGAAGAATATCTGAAATACAGCTACTGCATAAATATGAGAAATTTGTTGTGAGATATGTGAGATTGCATTGAAAAACAAAATTAAACAATTAAGCATGTGTAGTATGACTTCTGAATGCAAGTTAGATGGCTAAGGTTGAAAATTTAAATATCCAGTCCCTCTAAATGTCTTCTTTCACACACTTTGAGGAATGCTGCTTATGTATTCCCAAACACAAATATTGCAGACTGCAGCAGCTTTTAATGTGTCCCAAACCAAGGCTTGTCTTTGAAAGCTTCAATGTCCCAAACATGCTGAGCATAGGCAATTCCAAAGAATTATAATTTTTTTT
>VYZR01083771.1:4733-20527 GCA_013400675.1 Oxylabes madagascariensis
CTCTATATTCTTCATTTAGCATTTTTATTAATAAATTCTGTTCTAAATTAATCATTAACTAGTGATCAGTCATGTTTTCACGATATCTTGAATTAATCTCTTGCTAATTTATCCTTCCTTGCAATTGCCATGACTTAGAAAAACTTGATTACTTGCTTCTTATAAGTATTTTGTTCAAAATTAGGGATTTGTGTCAGCGCAAATGTGAAGTGTGAAATGTAGTATGACAGTATGTCCCATCCTACCTTAAGTAACCATGAGAGGCAGCAAATTTGGTTTCTTCATTTAAAATGACTNAAACAGAAATTTAAAAAAAAAAAATTTGCAGTCCTAAATAATTATGTCAGAGAATGAAATAATTCACTGCTTCCTCATACTGGCCTGTTGGAAGGCAAAGTCAGTAGGTCTTCTTCCAAGAGCAAATTGTCATTTACAGAGCAAAACTTCATAGTTAAACTGTATATTAGAAAAGATCTCCCCAAAGAAAAAGATCAAGTTTTTCAGCATTCCACTGAGAGTCTTTAAACAGATAAGTTCATGAACTTATGGGGCAGCAGGAAAAAAAAGTTGAAAACCTAGATACACCAAAGACTTATCATAAGCAAACATCAGCCAACCTTCTTTTTCTCTGCTCAGTGTGGAACAGTCATAAAGCAAATACAAAAAAAACCCCAGTGATGATAACTGCTGTTTTATAATGGAATGTTGGGCACCATAGCTCGTTTGGATAAAACCGGCGATTTTTGACCTCTCCTGTCAGCCTGACTTGCTTCACTTTCTCCCCATCTGCCAGATTAGCTGTTCCACAAGAACATTAATCAGTAAAATAATACGTCAGTTTGAATTTAGGGATGAAATGCATTTGATATTATTGTACAGTTTATAATAATTAAAATAATTTCTATGTTGAAGTGTTTCAAAGTCTGAGTTAAGATAAAGTTTATATCTATCTTCAGGAAAAAGAAAGCATCCATACTGTTCAAAGTTATTTTCTGAGGAAGTTCTTCTGGACTGACTGAAGTGCATGCAGTCCATTATTAAGCTTTGCCTCAACATCTGATGGCCTTGAACCTCTTGCATTAACCATTTTACATGCATAATTTCAATAACATTTCTGCTTCACTCTTTCTTAGGTCAGGTTTCTTAATCTCTATAGTCTCTTCCTTGTCTAACAACGGCTTTGGAATAGGAACTACTATACTCCTTCACTCCTTGGCCTACCACACATAAACACATATAAGAAAATCTTCAAATCTAAGAGTCTTAGTAACAACACCCTTCTCTGTAATATTCTCCCATGTATTTCTTTATTTGCAAAATTCATTGTCCACTGTCAATGACACAGTAGACAGTAGACATGAAGAAAATTTCAAACTCAAGCTTGGGCACCCTCAGCTTTTTTCTGCATCTTTGTTACTTGTCTCTGAGCAGATTCCTAGGAAAAGCTGGTAGTGATTGACATTTCAATAGCTGTCTTTCATTATAAAATTTCACTGGGGACCCACAAGAAATTATCATTACTGGTAGAACTAATAAAGGGCAGAAAATAAGCCACTAGCTTCAGCTGGGGAAAATGCAAAAAATACAAATTTCATTCTGATGTAATTGCCAATAAGAGATTAGCTTTCCTACAGCACTGTCTAGAAATAGTGTAAGACTTTCTCCTGTCAAATCCTTAAACTGAAGTGCAAAAACTCACACAGATAGTGGGAGAACTTCCCTCCTAAGACAAATGGCACACATTAACATCAATGCAGTTTTGCACAGCTAAGACAACAGAGATGACCCTGCAGGCTGTCGTAGTAA
This sequence comes from Oxylabes madagascariensis, assembly GCA_013400675.1. Classification (NCBI taxonomy): domain Eukaryota; kingdom Metazoa; phylum Chordata; class Aves; order Passeriformes; family Timaliidae; genus Oxylabes; species Oxylabes madagascariensis. Next base: position 6,540 of record VYZR01083771.1, read on the forward strand.
ATGTTTAATATCTGCAGTGTAGATGATGCACCCACTCTTTAGGGGCCTTTGGCCTCCACAGTTTTTATAATTTTATCCTTCTGATTTCGAATCATGTCCAACTCCAGATTTGATAAACATTCATAACAATGAATATGGAGGGCTAAATTATAACCTCCAGGATTTTCAGGATCCAAAGTGGATCCATGATCCAAAAAAAAAATGTTACATTACTTAAGGGTAAGAAACAATTTTTACCCTGCTTGAGGAGTCATCTACCTTGTTGACCTTAATCTTTCATCTCCTTTACAGGAGGTGAAGCAAAGCTTTCCTTCATTTTGCTTTATTTTATCATGTCTTTGATTGTTGTATGTTTTGTAATGAAACAAAGCAATTGCAACAGCCACAGCATTTAAGGAATCTTTTCAGAACTTTGAAATTTGTGCAACGTATTGATTTTTTATGAATGACTGGCCTCAAGACATCTTACTCAGGATTCTTAACTACTCAGGTAATTAGAAAGACCGGACAAGGTGATTTTTTGGATATATTTAAAATCCACTGCACTTTATAAAAACCTTGCAAAAGCAGTCCAGTGACACAGTTCCATGAATACTTCTTGCAATTTAGTATCATTTTTCCCTGCCCACCATATTTTGTGTTTATTATAATTATTTTTGAATACCTACCTAAAATGTAAGTATTATTGCTTAAAATTTTTACACTAAGTATTGCACATCCCTTAAGTCATGCTGAAGGTATTCTCAGTGCTCAATTTCCTGAGCAATCACAAGAAAAATTTATTATGTTGGTCTATTATGTGATCAACAGTACCTGGTTGTTTCAGGTGATACTGCAGAAAAAAAGCCTTTAAAGAAAAGTAAAAAAAGCTCTGCTCCCTCCTCCTTCACCACTTTTTTTTTACCTCCTTTGCTCTAAAAAGGCAATGAAACTCCTCAAACATCAAGTCTCTAAAAGCTTCTTAACATATTCTACATTTTTTCTCAGTGGTTAATTTCTTAAAGTACGATAAGAGCACAGTGAAAATGTTGGCACTGTCCAAAATCATTAGTGTGGTAATTTGACCTGGCCCAGCTACAAATAACATCTATAGGTAGAAGAGAAATGAAAAAGTGGGGGAGGCCAACTGCCGCTGCACCAGCAGCATCAGGAGCCCAGGCACTCTGGTAGGAGGGACAGGGTGCAGGAGGTGAGGAGTCCCCCTCCACGTTGAACCCACACAAGTAGGCTGCGGGCAGCAGGAAAAGATGGGGCCCTGCTATGTTGTGTGGGAATGCCGTGGCAGAAGGCAGCAGGAGAAGCTGTGTCTCCCACAAGAAAACAAAGCATTTATGTAAGTAAAGCTCAAACAGAAACTGAAACCACAGTTTGAAAATGTTCCAAGGTGAAAGAGCCAAATTTACCATTTGGAGAGGGACTAAGTCCTAGCAATAAAATCAGACTCTAAACAAACAATGTCTGGACTTCAAAAATTTCTTACTTGGCATCCAAAGAAAATAAAAATAGGCCCAAGGCAAAAAAAAATAAAAAGGGCAAAAAATCTCAATCTTAAAATCACAATCCACAAGAGCAGGCATTCTTCAATAAACTCTGCAAGTCAAGACAAAGAGATGTTGGAAGGTGATGCAAGAATTTGAATGAATTTTCAGCTTTGTAAGAGATTGCAGATAGCATTGCACCATGAAGAACATGGAAAGGAAGATGGAAACAATAGGAATGCTGAAGTCTTCCTAAGATTGTAACCCAACAAACAAGAGCTGAAAGCAGAAATAGCAGAAGAACATGTCAATACAGTGAAAGCAAATGAACGTGTATTTATATAACATGTCTAAGGCAGTATAGCACAAGCACTAGTCATTTTAACAGTGAAAGAACATGAAACATTCAGATTTTACAAAGTGTGGTTCAGTGGAATGCCACAGCAACGGCACACTGTAATTGGCTTAGAATGGATCTGAAGTTCTTGTTTTCACTGAAAGCAAGAGCTGAAGAAGAAGAAGAAGGGCGTATCCAAACCAGGAAAGAATTTATAACGTCTTGCATAAGGCAGCATAACTTTCACTAGAATAGATCTGGAAAAGGTGGTTTATGTCTCCAAGAAATTATGCCTTGCCTTGAAGCTACAAAACAAGCTGCAGAAATACTTGCCTTGGGATATCACAGAGTGGAGAAAAAGATAAGGGAGACTTATACTGTCTTAGGTGAACTGACTTCCAAAGGCAACCCTTTCCCTCAAAAACTAAAGAAAATGAGGATACTGAGTACTCTGCTTCATAGCTAATGTAGCTGCCTTGGGTAGCCCAAAAATATGAATGCCTGCAGTATCTTCCCCCATTTTCCATGGACATCCAGGCTAATTAGAAGGCATGGCAAAGGCAGCTCCATCACCATTTTGAAAGAAAGCATATACAACTTTATGGAGCGTTAAGCCCATTCTCAATGATTTCTTCTGCTGCATTTTGAGCTGCAAGCAGGACTCAGCATGTCATAAACAGAGGCAGAAGGGTACCTAGTTTCTGTCTCCTGATTGAGCTGAGATTTGACTTATATGTCAAATTGTTTAGACCAGTCAGGAAAACAATTCAGAAATGTCAAAGGTATTATTCTAGGCTGTCCAGACGAAATGTAAGATGCTCTTGGAAATTACTCACCCTGAGAAGCCAGGGAGCAACTGAGCATCCTCATCACACATTTTGGACAAAACCATCTAAATTCTGCTTAGTCAATTACTGGAATTAGGCCTGATCAAATACACTAAAAGAAAACATATTCAGGTTTCAACTAGATAGAAATGCCAGGACAGATGATCATCATCCATGGATTATTCAAGCCTGATGCATCAGCATGAGTCTGATAGGTGAGTTGAGAAAGTAATAGATCATACTTGTTTTCACTCAGCACTTCCCCTGGGAGACATTGTCTGCATCTCAAAAACCAACAGCAGTCTGTGGAAATTCCTGAACCCTGTATCTATTTCCCTGATGTTAGGACCTGTGAGGAACCAAGCTCTAGAAAATGGTGTGGAAAATATTGACTTTCACAGCTTCAATTTGATGTGAGGTAAGAAGAAAGCTGGAAAGTGCACCCAGACCAAAGGTCTACAAAGATCTCTCATACACAGCTGTTTTGACATAATCACTGTTTGTGTCTCAGACCACGGTCTGGGTTGGTTCAGCTTCAGGTGTTTCACCCGAACCACAAGATTTTTCTGTATTTATATTTTAAACAGTTCAACGTGCTAAAGTTTACATAGATGACATTCTGATCATTATTTATGCAACAAAAAGCATGACAGATGGCTCAGAACAACTTAGGAAAAAGCCCAGCCTGATGGGTTAATGCTAAAACAACAGGGCAAGAAGTTAAGTTTAGACAAATGAAAGAGAGGAAGAAAGTTCATATAGGAAGTTATGCAAGGAGAGGTTACTTGTCTCAGGAGTGCTGGAACAAAAAGTTTACTTGAAATGGTAAACACCCCAGGAAAGCATATCTAATTAGGCTTCCTTGGTCAAAAGCCTGCAAGCACTTTAGACCAAAAAAGAGCAGGGGATGAAAGTGATGGCCAAATGCCTGAGACACATTACAGACATTTAGCAAGAGTTGAACATCATTTCACTCACACAGAAAAAAAGGGCCTGCTTGTGTATTTTTAATGGGAAGTGTAGTCACAAGGTGGGCTCAGAATGAAAATAATTAGTCATAGATCTTTTAGGCTGAAGCTGGTTCATGTCCTACTGGTCCAGAATTTGAACACACTGCATTGGTATCATCTGCAGTACAGCACTTGGACATGGAAGGCAATGGCAGCATTTCTTTTCAGGTAGAACAGACATTATAAACATTATGACGTTAGTAAAACTCTATACTCGTTTTAAGCATGGACTGTAGATGTCACTGTGCCATAGGAAGACATGCATTAGCGGTAATTACCTAGTGCAGTAATATTAGGACAGCAGTTTATACAATCTATCCATCTGAATTTCCAGACTGGATTTTCCCAGCTACACTGAAGAAGGGGTCTCTCTGTTCCTGCTGTGGGAAGCAGGCCACTGCCCAGCTGAGACTGCAAAAGCAGGGAAGCCAGCAGGGATGGATGCTGACTCAGACACGCTGTGGGGGCTGGGAGACCAGCCTCCCCTTTGGCAGCTGGTATGGGATGCTGCTGTGTAATAGCTGAAGCTCTTGAATAAACCAGGTTACTGATGGGTACTTAATGAGCAGATATACTATAAATACTGTACTATTCTGTGTGCTTCAAAGAATTTAGTGTCCAAGCAGTCTGATTTCTCCTGACTCAGACACCAAAAAGACCAGGAAATGAAAGATGCTTTTGAGATCTGGAACACAGGCAGATTCAGGGTAAACCAACTCTGCAGTCTGATTGAAATGTGACTGCAACACAAACAGATATTTTTCAAGCATTTTGGTGCCTGTAGCAATGACACTCCTAGCCAGCCTTGGGGTGTGGAAATCCTGCAAGATATCCATTCTGGCTTGGAGTTCATAATTCAGGATTTAAACTGCCTGCAAGCAGCAGCAGAATAAGAGGTGTCTCACGTCTGCCTTCAGGCCCTGCAATCACAGCCTTTCCAAGGAGACCGTCCTGCTGACTTATTAGTCAAGAACTTTAGATACTGAGCAGCAGCAGCCCTAAATAGCTGCATACCATTCTGATTTAGGGTATTGGACACAGACAGGCCTGACCAGAAAGCCAGCATGTTCAGCAGCATTCCTGCAATGAGCCGCAAGGACTATTAGTTTTACGCCTCCACACTGTCCTCCCAAAGTTCCCCATAACAGTTTATTGTCTTGCCTGAAATGTGCTTCCCTGGCAATATTAGCATTTAGACACAGTACTGCTGTTGGGTAGCTTATCCAACTAACCAGTGGAAATCATCCTGGCGGAAACGTCATGGAACAAGGCTGCCAAATATGCAATGAGAAATATGGGGCACTGTGGCTCAGGGCTGGTTACAAGCCAGCATCCAGATTTGGGATTTCAGGGAGAGGGAATATAAAAACTCTTCAAGTCAGCAACACTGTGATCCCCCATGTGATATAGCTCTAATGTTGCTAGCTGCTGTGGGACAATTTGTGGTGTCTTAAAACCTGTACTCACCACTGACACATGCCATTGCGATATTGTTGTCCTGGATATTCATAAAAATACAGGAAAATATTTGAAAAAGGATAGAATGGAGCAATTGCAGTTAATGCTGGACCTGTTTTCCACTGGAAACTGACTTTACTGTCTGCTGAACTCTTGTTTTAAGAGCACAGTGTAATGAAACATGGACACTGGCAGTCCAATTCTTTTCTTGTGTTAATTTAGAAAAACATAGCTTCATTCCCTTTTGTACCACTTTGACAAGACAATGAGATTTAGGGGTCAGAAACTCACTTGCCCTAAGTCAGCACTGCTGATTTTTCAGTCTTGGCCCATATTGTCTTCTACCTAACTAACTCTTGGTTATGCTGCCAGCCCAGCAGCAAAAGCCCAAAACTCAGAAGAAAACACAACACAGGCTGACTAAACACAGTCTGCCAGCCTGCTGCTGCCCCTCAGCTTGGTCCAAACCAGCATTATACCAATGCCAGGATACTGTGCCATTCCTGTGGCTGCTGTTTAGATGTAGTGCTAGTGCAATCTAAAGGCGTTTTAAGATTAGTGTCAACCTCCTTTTATGTTCATTGGAGTTGGAATTAAACAGGGAGATGTGTAGACATTTGTAGCACAGATTTTGTCCAGAATGTGGAGGGAAGGGTAAAAATAGGACACTTTTATGGAAATCGAGTCTTCACAATATTTTTCGGGTAATTCCACATGTAGTTCTTCATCCCTTTATAACGACACTGCACTGACTAGCAGTAATCTTGGATCATTCATTAACCATACTTTTCTATCCTGCTATTGATAGTAACTGCAGCAGTGTATGTGTGGTCTCCAGAGGGGTCCCCCTGTGAGGAAAAAAATCAGAGAAGTGCCTCCCATCGATCTTCATTGTAATTGTGAGCAGAAGGCTGTGCAAAGTCACACAGACTAAATTTGTTTCCACTGACTCATGGCTGCCTCTGGGAACTCCAAGCAAATGCAGCTGCTGAGCAAACTTCTAAGCTGCTTGGTTGCAGGTTGATAATAATTGCTATCAGAGAGCCAAGGGATGCAGAGCTTTTATGAGGAGTTCATATACAATATGTTTAGTAGCCCAAGGGGGAGATTTCGACCCAGTGATTTTCTCTGCACATCTGTTCACTTACCTCCTTTTTTGCATACCTATTGCTATTGCTAAGTCCTATTTCTCCTGAAAACAAAGAAATAAGGGAATCTGAGCAATGCCACAGAACCAGATCATTCTTTGATGCTGTGGGAGGAAGTGAATCAAAACTGTATTTGCCTCTTTGTTTGTTTGTTTGCCTTGTTGAACCTGTAAGAATCACAAGCAGAGCAACTGTTGAACCCAAATTCATCAGGGCCTTGAAATCAGATTCAAGAGTGCACTGAAAACTTCTTATATTAGTTAGGACTATTGTAATTCTTTTTTTGTAGCCTCACGTGGTATCAGACACTACTCCATCCTTCTGGAACAAAATACATAGCTATGGGGTCACACCTCTAATGCAATGTCTGCAACTGTACCATTGGTGAGACATATGCTATGAAACACCAGAGTAGACCAAAACACACAGGCATGCCAAGAGGGACAATCCCTGACAATGTCATTTTTTGTTTCTCGTATTATTAAAGGTGCCATTAATTTTTCCTAAATCAGTATGAAACATGGTGGATATGAAATATCACGGAATCATAGAATCGTTAAGGCTGGAAAAGACCTCCAAGATCATTGAGCCCCACCTTTGAGCAAGCACCACTATGTCAGCTACACCATGCACTAAGTGCCATACCCAGTTTCTTGAACACTTACAGGGACAGTTACTCCACCACTTCCCTGGGCAGCCCATTCCAACCCAAACCATTTTATGATTCTATGAAACTCTTCTATAAATGTGTAAATCACTTTACATTGACTTTACATTCTTTTTGTTTCTATTATGAATGGCAACACAAATCTCTTAAAATAATTTCATATTTAGAAATAATCTGGAGAAATCTACTTCTATATCTATAAACACAGATGAATTTCTCTGTACATACATATACCTTCATAACATCCTTCAACTTCTTTGAAGCGGCACGTAAGTACAGTTATTTGCCAAAGTGTGTCACCTTCACGTTTATCACAGATAAAAGATTTATCAGTAAGAGAAGAGTCCCTTAACCTCCCAAAGATGAAGCAGGAAGAGCTATTCTTCAGGACTTTGTCACTGCAGTCTTATTTTCTGTGTAAGAGCTTAGTTTAGAGATTAGGTTTAGAGATATTGAAGTCTGCTTTTTATTGTCTTCTACTAACCCGTGCCAGATACTCTCCAATCCCAGCTATGCTTTTCCAGAGCAAGGTGATGTGGTCTCTGTAGCTCTTCATAGTACAAAAAGGTCTGAGACACCACTTTTTGAAGGATAGCGGTCTCTCTTTTCTGAACAAATGAGAAAAAAAAGCCAATGACCAAACTTTTGAATGGTACTAACTAAAGTCAGTTCCCAAAGACGTCTCATTAAAATCCCTTTGAAAGTGTGACATGGACTAAGGTTTCTCTTCATCAAATCCTGTTTGCATTCCCTGGAAGCATATACATAGTATCTCTGGCAATTATGTCTTCTATGACAAGATCTGCATTTGGAAAGAGTAAAGTTATCATATGAGAGGATGGCCAAAGACTTAAAATTCTACACACTCAGAATGAGCCTTTATCTAGTCTGGAATAGATAGAGATGTCAGCTTAAGAGTTAATTAAAAGCAAAGCAATCCCACACTGCTTCACAACACCTTCCATTCTAGTAGTTATAGGTGTGGGAACATGCTTAGCTGGAGTTTACATTTGTACCAGGTTATTTAACTGGCTCTGGTGAGCATTTAACTCATGAGTTAGTCATTGTTAAGTAATTTTTATTAATGCTTTCTGTAGCTTCCTATTGGAATGAGTTCCACAGTTGAACTATATTTTCCATATGTGAAAAAACATTCACCCATAATGCTAATATAGAAACTCACCATCCACAATAAAATGAATATAAAACTTCTTAAAAGAGAAGCATAATCTTATGCTGCAATAAGATTGGTAATATTTCTTCTTTTTCATGATGCAAATAACTCTCACTGGTTCATAATGTCAAAAATTGGAAAATAATGCAATGAGTGTATAATTTCTACTGAGTAGCTCTCTTTTAATTTTTGATACATCATGCCCGTGTGTTTATATCTTTTGAGCTGGGAAATTGCCATTACAAGAGATGTCCAGATGCAAGAGGGGCTTGGAGCCAACTCACTGTCGGCTTGGAACCAACTCACTGTCGGCTGTGGGCAGGCAATGGCCAAGCAGGGGAGAAACTTGCTCCAAAGACCCCGGTGGGCCATCACCCACTGCAGTCCCAGCACCAAACTGAGGCTGCAGAATTGATCCTCCAAATGCAGCACCACACAAAAAGCACCTGACTTGTTTCCATATCTGGCTTGGATCTGGAAATAATTTGGTTGTTTTATGTGCAGAAAACTCTAATAAACATCCTGCAGAAGCTCAGTTAAGTCCCATTTCTCCTGCCTATGGGCTTAAAAAATGAACTTTCACCAGTTCCTTATCTTTCTGCTCCAGGGGCTGATGTACTTCACAGGAATGTTCTGGGTGGGGACAACCCAGCCCCTGGAGGGCATGATCCCATTCAGGTAATTCCCAGTGCTCAGGACTACTTGTGGCAGAAAACCCTTACGGCCAATGGCATGGGGCACTGCTGGGTAGTGCCCAACATACCTCATCTGGGCTGGATCCTTGAAAAGACTCCAGTGTCTCCCCATGTACACACAGGCTGGATTTAAGCATTTTCATTGAGCGTGAGATTCCCATTCCCCATGCAGCAAATACCAGCTGGATATGGTCCTATCAGAAGAGTAATGCTTGAACGTCTTGATACCAGCTGGAGACAGACATTTTAATCTTAATGCTTCGGCCTTCTTCTACTGACTTCTGACATGGGCTTTGGCTTGTTCTGTGGATCTCAAGTGAACCATAAGGATCTGAAGGTAAATCTGAAAGAAAACCATGTTTTGGAAATGGTAAGGCTGCAAAATGGCCATTTCTGTCAATTTTTCCATTGTGCACTCAAGATTGTATAGTTTAATATATTTCTGAGTTGTGACAGTGCATTGGAAGACCAGTAATATCCCTGGAGTAAACAAAATACCAATTATGGGACAAACTGATGGAACACAAAAGCCAATTTTTAGTTCAGGCACTGAGCTGAGCACAGTTCTCCATCTCAATTCAGACTGCAGACAGAACTTCTTCTAATGTGCTGAGTCCGGTACTTTTCTGTTTTGGCAGTTTGTATGTTTCTTGTTACTTTAAATGGGTTTTGGTAAATATTGAGAATAATGAGATACAATTTTCTTCCCAACAGACCATGACACATAGTGGTTAAATCCACTTAATGGAATGTGTACATACTGCCAGCAATCCAGATGAAGTCAGTGACAAAAGTAGGGGTGAGTGGGCAAAATACATACACAAAAAATTCCATTAAGAGTTTTGCTAATTAAATTATTGTGCTTACTAGAATGAGAAGCTAGCCAAGAAGAACCAATGGTTGTTTGCCATTGTGATTTTCTCAAGTACTTTTGTTAAACATTCACATGAAAAGAAAGTGATCATGACTTCAGCAACAGTTTTTACATGAGTTCACAAACTCGCTTTAAGAAAACAAGTTGATTTTTCTTCAGGGTAGTCCAAAAGAGCCAAGCGCAATGAGGATCTGGGCATGTTCCTGTATGCATCAGTCTCTGTGCACCTCTCATTGTCCTGATATTGACAGTCTCCACAGGTAGAACAGGGCTATGCCATACATCCAAAAAAGTTTAATCACCTGGCACAGGTCTGGAAGGTGTCTCAGCACTTCATTAGGGGACTCAGCAAGAGTTTTGGTATGCAAACCAGCTCCTGTCAGCATTACACATCTGGGCACATCTTGATGTTGTGTTTAATTGATAAAAGCTTCAAAACTTGCCCTTTGTGTAGATGAATATTACCACTCCTTCAGGAGTAAGGCATAGAGACAAGAGATGGGCTTTGGTTGAGAGGAAGCAGGTGGCTGAGATAAGTTCAGAACAGAGATTGTCTGAGGGAGAGGTGCCTCTTTTCACTGTTTCCGAAACATTCAGCTTTGAGTGCAGCTCTGGGCAAGACAGGTCAGGCTGTTCTTCCCTCACCATTTTAGTCTAACACCACTAGTTGAGCCTATTATTAAAATTGCAACGACAGATCTTCAGGATTTTTTTTTCTTTGTGTCTTTTGATAGGAGAAAAGATAATGACAGTACCAGACACACTATTCAGCAAAGTGACTGCTACATCATAGAGATCCATGTGAGGGTTTTTTGAACTACAAAGGAAATAAGTGAATGTAGATCCCCTTAGGCTGTGTTTCCTCAGAATTCTTGGTCACCACCCAGACCATTACCATTTCACAGGACATAGCAATGATAGTTGTCCTACAAGTCTAGCCATCTGTAAATAATAAAAGTTTATATTTTAAGCATTGCAGGACTGATCCAATGGAAACCACAAACCTATTTGGTTTCTCTCATAAGAAGTGTGAGACAGCAAGCAGGAATTGAGGATACATCAATAAAAAGCCATGAAGTCTGACTTATCTCTTCTGACCAAGTATAACTTGTCTTGTTTCCAGATGAGACAGAGTTCCCTCATGAGATCACTGACAACTTGTGCTAAGTCCAGTAACAATAAAGTTTTTACAAAAGAGCAAGAATGACAGGAACCCAACTTGCCGGCCAGTGAAATAGTAATATTTCTTTTTTTGGTTTTGTTCTTTGTTTTTGTGTTGTTTTTGTTTTTTTGTGATAAATGACGTCAAATCTCAAGGCTGGTTTATTAATAAATTTTTCTTTTTTCTTCAGTGCAGTGATTTATTGCATCCTTTAACAACATAAGTGCCTTAGTCTTGGCTCATGTACAGTATGTTTTAGCATTAATGCATTTTTAGATAAATACATCTGGAATGTTTGATTCATATGATATTAGAAGCACTTGAGAATGCTGCCTTTGTTCAACTTGTAGTGACCTGTTTGATTCATATGATATTAGAAGCACTTGAGAATGCTGCCTTTGTTCAACTTGTAGTGACCATGTCCCACTTTGAAGAATTAAGTCTACTAGATTTTGAAAAGTCCACAGAAATCCTGTTACCTTCACACAAATAATCAGTGTTCTTTACATCTTTATGCATGGTAACAGTATTTTTGATGTAAACAGGTTCCTGGACAACAGGTAAGTACAAATCATACTTACGTCTTTGTTCTGAACTCAGGTCATTAGGATATTATTAGCACAACAGTTTACACATGTTATCCCTCCCACTGCAGCCCAATCAATTCTGTGAGAAGCTGTGCTGAGAATAACAGTGGTTTAGCAGTAGATAGCAAATTTATTTGGGGGTTTGTGCTAATTATGAAAGCTATAATTTATTTGGCATTCCAGGCTGAGCAGGCAAATGGTACATGGTGTTTTATTCAAATCAGAACTAAGAGATTTCCACTTAAAATCATTTACTTTTGGTATTTCAATGAGAAAAAGAATCAGCCTTCATTTCCAATAGATCTGGATGAGTTTGGTTGTTCATTTCCTGCATGCCATGTCGATTTGAATACGTCACGGCATATATATAGGTGTTTAATATCCTTTTTGATGTTTATAAGACTAATTATATCTTTGGGCTGTAACATAGTCAACTATCTTAATAGTCAACAGTATCTTAATTGGTAATTGGTCTTTTAGCTTCTATTAATTAATTATGTTTAAGTTTTATAAAGAAATAATTTGTAATTGAATTGGCATAATAGAAACTGAGTGTTATAAAAAAACTTGGCAAAGTGCCCATTTTAGTCTATTAATTCTGCCAAGTGAGTTGGTAATAAGATTGAACTGGATTTGAAAGATTAGAGAGACTTGGCTTAGAAGGATATGAAGGTTAGTTCCATAGAGTTTTTCAGCTGCTTGAAGGGAGACAGTATTTGAATTTTTGTNCAGGGCCTGAGGGATAACTGATCAGATGGTCCACATGCTGTGACAGTGTACTTGGACAGCTAAATTTTAAATGGTTTTTATTTTGTGTTGCAGACCATAGGTAGAGCAACATGGCAAAATTAAATCAAAGCAGTCAGTGCAAGATGGCTTGTTGCTTCTTTCACTGATTTTGCAGAAATTGTTTCTCCCTCTTTCAAGTACAAGAGAAACTGCAGAAATTGTTGAAAATAGAAGTGACTGACCGCAGAAAGAAATACCTAGAGAAAGCAAACACAACCCTGATGAAATCAGCAGCCTTCTCAGACCATCAGGTTTGTCTGCTTGATGGATGATCAAGCCCTGTTTGCAATTTCTAATGCCTATTTCAAATTTATGATTCATAAATCAAAAAGTCTTTGCAAATTCAAATGTGTCTGCAATTTTGTTAAGATGGATGAAAAAACCCACTTTTTGTGTTTGTTTTCAGCAACACTATTACAAAACATTTCATGAACCCTATTAAAAATGTCTTCGTGTTATTCCATAGTTGCATCTTTATTGCATACAGTTTTTCCCCACACTTGTGGCACACAGGTTAAGCATTTCTATAATAAGCCCAAAGCAATGCATGAAAGCAAAGAACAAGAGCTCTCAGTCCAGTACATCCAGAAGTATGACATGGTACCATCCTTTTTAGTCTAAGACTTGGGGGCAGAAACTGTTTAAAGCCATTTNATATTTTAAAAAGGGACAAACAAAGATCAAATACTCTTGAAAAGCACTTTCTCAGAGAACTTGTGGATGTCCCATCCCTGGAGGTGTTCAAGGCGACGCTGGGAGGAGCTCTGAGAAACCTGGTGTGGTGGAAGGTGTCCCCGGGAGGGGTGTTGAAACTAGATGATTTTTAAGGTCCTTCCAACCCAAATCATTTCATGGTTCTATAATATTTCCTGAGGTGAAGATTTTGTTTGTCTCTTCTAACAAAATGAGCCAGTTTTAACAAGCCTGGAAAGTGCTTGGTTCTGGGCCTTCTGAGGGCAGGTGGATGGAAGGAGACCTCCTGCAGGGGTCGGATGTTATTCCATGAAAATTTCATGCCCTCCACAGTATGAGAAAAACCTGATGATTCCCCTTAACAATCAAAATCCTGTTAGGATCACAAGCATTCACTGTGTCTTGAAACCAGGAGGAAATTACTGTAGTTGCTTCAAAATTCATAAATTATCTTGGGGATTAGGCTCTCTGGAAGAAACATCTCCTTCTAATGGGGCTGGCAATTCAGTAAATCTGAATGGTGAGGGTAGAAACATAAGAAGTTCTGGGAGCTGCTAGATAATTTGTCTTTGACCCCTTTCAGGTACTGCATAATACTCCTTCCTAATTCCCCTGCCAGAAAGATGAGCCAGGTGTGTGCAGAAAGAAGAAATATGAACTGTGGCAGACAACAACCTGACATGTGGAGGTGTGGAAGGAAGCCCACACAGCAGCTGGGTTTTCCCTCCAGCAGCCTTGGAGAGTCCTGGCCCTTTCTACCAACCCCATGTCCTGGCATGACCCAGGCCATGGCTTGCAGGCATCACACAGCCTTGTTTCCATCAAGGAAAGCAAGGCAAAGGTAGCACACTAGCTCCCATTTCCCTGTCCAGCTGGCTGGACACAAAGCCAGGCAGACTGGCGGAAACAAGTATCTGTGCTCACCTGATGTGAGCTGAGATGGAGGACATGAATCAGGTGCTCCCTTCTCCCAGCTGTGGCCAAGGCGGTGTAGACTCCCAGAGGAGAAAAAACATGGGCAACGGCACAGTAACATTGTAAAGCTCCTTTGCCACACCTGTCAGAGCCATCAATATTGTTTTATAACAG
>VYZR01083777.1:7350-38828 GCA_013400675.1 Oxylabes madagascariensis
CTTCTGAAGATCCTAATGAGGTTTGTCCTAAATACTAAGAGAAGATGGGCTAGCAGACTTTGACTTGCTAGTGGTTATCTTGGAGAGCTGTGGAAGTTAAGAGGCACTGACTGACATGTACAGAAAACCATTCCAGCTGAAGTGGTGTATGTCCTAAATACTAAGAGAAGATGGGCTAGCAGACTTTGACTTGCTAGTGGTTATCTTGGAGAGCTGTGGAAGTTAAGAGGCACTGAGCACAGTAGCATCATTTGTTTCACAAATGTGTTTAAATTCCTTGGCTTAATTTATTATCTATAAAGCATCACAGGAAACTGCTCTAACGTATAAAGAAATCTTGGGGGGTTCTTTAACTTATTTAAGCACTAGCTCAGGCACGTTTAATCATAGAAGGATCGTTAACTGCATTCTATTTTATGTGTAGGAGTTTATTAAACAACTTTGGCACAGGCTATGCTGAATTCTTAATTAGTATATGATTAGTTTGATAATGGAAGTGAGGACTAGTTTCCATTTTAAGGTACAGAGTACCTGTAAGCCCAGTGTGATGATCTGAGCTAAAATTCTTAGTTGACTTTGAGGTGTACTGAAATCATTAGGTACTGAAGCAGTATGACTACAGAGAGAGATTGTTTCCTCTTCTTTTGAAGTTAGTTTTCTCTTATATTAACTTTTTGAGCTTTCCCAAGCAGTCATGTTGACCTTCCTGTATTTGTCTTTACTGTGTGTCGTGGTTTAACCCTGGCAGCCACCAAGCCCCAGGCAGCCACTTGCTCACTCCCCCACCAGTGGGACTGGGGAGAGAATCAGAAGGGTAAAAGCTGGAGAATTCATGGGTTGAGATAAAGACAGTTCAGTAGAGAAAGCAAAAGCCACACAGACAAGCAAAGTGAAACAAGGAATAACTCACTGTGTCCAGTTGACAGGCAGGTGTTCAGCCATCTCCAGGGCAGGTTGCTGGCTGAATATCCAATGTGATGGCAGGATCTTATCATGCGTAATGGTTACTTGGGAAAACAAATCCCATTGATCTGTCTCCTTCTTCCTTTTTCTGTTTTTATATACTGAGCATGATGTCATATGGTATAGAGTATACCTTTGGTCACCTGTCCTGGCTGTATCTGCTACCCATCTCCCCTGTACCTCCAACTTCCTCACCAATGTGGCAGCACAAAAAGCAGAAAAGGTCTTGGCTGAGTGTGAGCACTGCTCAGAAATAACAAAAACATCTCTGTATTATCAGCCCTGTGTTCATGACAAATCCAANAAACTACACAGAAGCTCTACCATTCGTTGAGAAACTCAATTTTATGTTCAGTGTGAGTCAAAAAATGGAAAACCAGGGGGATGGAGCCAATGGAATTGCTGAGGCTCTTTCTTGACCGAGTTCTGTTCAGTGAATAGACAGGATTTCCCTTCTCAGAATATTTGAATACAGGGTATTTCTCTTTCCTGTAACCCTGGATTCTGCACATCCTTGGGTAGCAGTTGTGAGGTCAGCAGAGTAGTAGTTTTGACTTTCTTCTCCAGAAACTGTCTTTTTCTTTTTGTGTCACTCAAGTCTCATTTTTGGTAGAGTACGATGGAAGTTACTGGCCCTGGTGAAGGCCATGGTCAGCATCAGCAGGGATAAGTCAACGTAAACCTCACAATAAAAGGCCAGAAAGTCACTCTGTGGTTTTAGCAGTACTTCTGTGCACTCAGACACCACAGACTGCTGTGCACAGGCACCCATGGCACCTGCAGACTCCATGGAGCTGGTGGTGGGGGCTGCTCCTAAAGGGGTGGAAGAAAAGCAGGAAACAACTAAGGCATGGGCAGTTGCTGCATGGGGGGAAGCCACTCCTAAAGGGGTGGAGGGAAGGCAGGAACCAGACTAAGGCATGGGCTGCTGCCGCATGGACATCAAAAGAGCAGGAGCCAAGGGCAGCCACAGTGGGGGAAAGGTTGCCTTTGGAACACCACAGTCCCTTTCTCTCCACCTTTGAATTGTCCTCTGCTTGTCTCTAAGATACCATGGAAGAGGGAGCAGAAGGGGCTGACCTTGAGAAATGGGTAGATTAGTGAAGTTTGATTCATGTTTCTGCATCTCCCCTCACGTGAGGGCAGTGACACTATGACTCCTGCTGAGCAAAGATGCAAAGTGTCTCTCACCGGTAGAATGATAACTTAAACCTGTGAGCATGGGAAAATTGCTATCTGGAGACCAAACTAAACAGAATTCCTATTTATTCAGGCTGGTTTCGTATCCTGGGACCAATCAGTATATTGAGAAATATGAGCTGAAGCTGACTACAACTCTTTTTCCTATAACCATGTACATAAATAATATGTCAACAGAGAAAAGTGTGCTTTCCCCCGTGGCTGCCGGAGACTTTGGAAGAGATCCTGACACTCCTACAGAGCCAGCCTGGATTTCCATTGCAAGGCAAAAGCAGAGGGGCATGCATCAGGAGAAGGAACTCGACAGAGAAAAGATTGTGGCTCCGGATAATAAGTCAAATACAGGGAAACAGAATAAAGGAAAGGAACAAACAGAGGTACTTGCAGTACAAATTTGTGATGATTTTGTATCACCTCCAGTAGTATTCTGTGGATCTACTGCTATGTTACCAGTCATGCCAAAATGATTACAGATACTTAATAACGGTAACCTAACAAAGACACTGCTCTGATAAATGTGTTACAAATTCAAAGTTCTCTATTCAGATATGTAATTTTGTGTCTCCAAGAAATTCTGGAGCTATGTGAAGTGTGTAAAATTTCTTGGCATACCTACCAGATCTAACATGTGTATTGCATGCTAAAATATCCAAAATGAAGTGCTAAATTGTAGTCTTTGATCCTCCTCAATGCAGAGGAAAGATGTTCTCTCTAACTATCCTCCTAAGCACAGCCTTTCATTGAACATCTTATACCTCCTGACTGATTTAACACTGAATAAACAGCTTGGTCCCAGAAGCTCCTGGGTAACAATTTTTAGAGCCCTGAAAAGTGAAATAGGATAAAAATAACTTTTACACTTGCAGAGAGTGCCAATATATAAATTCTGGTTCCCTGTATGTAGATAACTCAGAAGCCCATGTGGTGCCATGGAATATGGTCTGACACTGTCTCTTTAGAGATCCCATGCAAAAACAGGGTGATACCTGTAGCAAATGATCTTCCCAGATGACACAGCTGCACCAGCAGAAGTACTTGGCATGAACCCAGAACACTAACCTGCCTATTTTGTGTTCTGCACAAATAAGAACCCTGTTTTGATGCAGGAGCACGTGTTCCATACCAGTATGCATTCCCAGTGCAAATGACCTACTTTCTTGCTTCAGGTGGTACTGCTAGAACCCCAGACAGGTGTATTATATCCTGGAATAAGAGATCATGTCTAGATGATGAAAAATAGCAGTGGTTAGATTAACAAGAAATAATACCTGATAAGATGTCTAGGCAAACTTCTGGACTGCAGTAATGCCCAACACGATCCCAAAATACAGTTTCTATGTCAGAATAGGAAACTCCAGATTTTAGCTGGCGATGATCCCTGAAATTCATGGCATGCATTTTATTTCCCTATAGCAGCTAGCAGAGAAACATGCCAAGATGCTTTTGACTGCAGCATGTGAGGCTTGGTGCCACTGTATTACTCCCACTTTCTCTTTCTCCCACATGGCGCCAGGCACTATCACTTCAGGGTAGTTTTTGATACTGGCAAGAAAATCCATTGGAGGATGTGTTTGACTTCTTTTTTTGTGAAAAATCCATTTACCATCAACTGTCCAAAAATACAGTGCCCTAGCCCACAAAATTTGGGAGATGGAAGGAAAACATGAGAGAATGAGGCTGTTTCCAAGTCCTGTGTATGCTTGTAGAGATGTGCAAAGGACTTGGAATACATTTTACAGTGAAGACTATAATTATCCACTCGTACCATTATGAATAAGAGATATGGAGGGATAGTTTTAATTTGTAAAATGGAGTATCATGGATGTTACATGAAAACACCGTAACTTTCTGAACAGATATCAGCTCCAGGGAGAGGATTGGGACCAATGTTTGCTAAACTGTGGCAGGCTCCCCATCCACTGCTAAGCTCATGTTCTTCCAAAATGAACTCATTCTCCCTGAATTACTTGGATTGTATCCCTCTCTGTGCCTAGGGGCCAGTGAAGCAACAATGGAGCAAACCTTCACACTTGGCACTTAAAACCACATCTGAAGAGCAGAGGAAAGACACAAAGTCTGAAGCGAAGCCCCTGCTGAGAACCAGTTCCTTGTCACATTGTGTCCCTGGTAAGAAACAAAATGCTTAACATGTAGGCTGTTATCTCACAACCTTGTCAGAAGAAATCCTGCTTGAGTGTGCTGCAAAAGGAATAGGGGCCAGATCCTAATCTCTTCCTCAGCCCCACATCAGCCACAGCAAGGAGTTTTCTCAGCACTCATGTCTGGGGTTTTATTTGGAGTTTTATTTACTTATTATTTTATTTGATGTTTTATTTATTTATATTCTTTTGACTAGTTTGATTACAAACAAAAGAGTAAAAAGGGGTAGCCAAAAACTTGTGTTGAAAGAAATGTGAATCAAGAACTCCAGGCCCTTTCACAGGACAGAAGCTCAAGTGCACTATCCCAGTGTAAAATGGAAACAAAAATATTTACAATAGCATTCAATTTAAATGTGGCTTCCTCAGCAAGCTGAAAAATGGTGCGATCACAAACTGTCTGACCATCAGTCCTCCCACAATGATTTTCCTGTAAATGTCTTTGGTAAATTAAAATTTGAAAGAAGAGCACAAGTTTTGAAGTAATAAAATTCCTGTGAGTTGGGGGCTGAGTAAAGGAGGAATTCACAAGTGAATACTTTAGCTAATGAAAAGACTCTCTCTTCTTTGGCCTGGGTGTTTAACATCGGGCACAGCAAGGAATCTAGGTCATCATGTTGAGTTTTGGTAAATTTAGGGATCAAAAGATATTAGTGATGAGAAAAACATTGTGTTATTTAGAGCACAGAATGCTAATTTCCTCCGTAACTTGTTGCACAAGAAGCTTCCCTGTGAAACGTAAAGATTTTCTACCACAGGGCAAGGCATCAGAAGTATTTAATGAAAGAGGGTGTTTCATTGCACAGCAAGGAAGTGTAAAATGTCCATGTGCTTTATTCACAGTAGCTCCATCACCTGCACTGGTGGATAAGGAGGAAATAAGCCACTTGAAGAAAGCCAGTAATGCTGCTCCGGATCAGCCATCGTGGATGGAGCTGGCCAAAAAGAAGTCTCAAGCCTGGAGTGATATGCCGCAGATTATAAAATAGAATGATGCAAACAACTTAACTGAACTCGTACAGACCAGCTAATCACAGTGAAGAATCTCTTGGTACAGAAAGCTTTTATTATACAGCTGTGGAGAATGTGTGCAATAGGTGCAGTCAAAAAGTTTACCTTCAATTTTGTAGCAATCAGAATTGCAATGGCAATGGATTACTTAAATTATGCTAAAGACATACTTACACTTTGGAAAATAAAACTTTTGCCTTATATATTTCCTGCATTTTCTGTTTTTAGTGATGTTTGTATCCAAACAGGATCTTTGCTAAACTTTGCTGAACTTCTGTTGTTGCTGGAAAATTCTATTTGTTATGGTTTTCTCTGTTTACAGTTATAAATTGTGCACTTACATCCTGATTCTCTTGATGTGTTTCACTGGAATCACATGACACAATTTCTACCAAACTTATTAGGCCCATGGAGGTATTCCTGAATAGCTACTAGTGAGTACTCCATTAAAATGTGTTGCTTGAGCTGCAGGTTTGCCTAGCTAAGGCAGTGGTACGGTTTCTGGGGTTTAGCTTGCATTTTGGGAGGCACAAATATGCACATTTATGTGTGACGATGAAAAAATTCCTCAGCTCCTTCTGTGAGCAACCTTGGTTGCACAGTGTTTTCAAGCAGGTGAGCAGTAAGGAAACAGAACTGCAGTTGGAAGCTCATCAATGCATTCACAGTTGCTTTCCTACCTGGATTCATCTGGCTGCAGCTGGCTTTCCTTGCCGTGAAACTTCATGCCCAGTCAGGAGGACGGTATTAGTAACAATGGTCAATATGAATTTAATTAAAAATTAAGAACTGAAAATCCTGGAGCTAAAGTTCAAACTGAAATGCTGGGGAAAACTGTGAATTTCATCACAGTGCCAGCTTCACATATCACCCCCCACATAATCTTAATTCCTCTCATTAAAAACCAGTAACATACAGATCGCGTGTCAGTACTTGACTACCTTTATATAACAGCCTTGTGCTCATTGGCCTGAGTCTCCCCCACCAGCCTGTGACTCCCACTCATGAAGTCTCCTAGGCTCTTCACCTTTACTTGTTTAACAAGATTGACAAGATAAATCATTTGCTGCTGATTGACTGAAACTACTCTGAACATATTTTAAGACCTCCATATGTGTTACAGAAGCAAAGGACAAACCCTGTGATGCCCCACTGCTAAGACAAGCATTTCATTTTTTGTATGCATGGGTGAAGTACTACCTTAGCACTGCAATCCCTAGGTTTATTTATGTTTATAATAGTGGTTTTGTTTTTATTATCACATTATGTTTTCTTTGGAAAAATGTGGGGAGACTTTAGGAAACATAGGAGTTTCTAGCACCTGTGTTTGCAGTTTTGAAGTCTTGTCTTCTCTACAGAGGCGGGAAGGAAAACATGAGCCCTCTTGGTAATGACAACTGCATTACTAAACTGCATTTAGTAATGAATAAAGAAATGGAGAGCTCAGCACGTGAATATCCAAGATGCTGTTAAAGGTTTTCAGTCAGGTTGTCTTTTATTGTTAAAAACAGGAGGAGGAGAAGCTAGTTTTATGTTTGTCAGAGCCTTAGGACAGAGCCAGTGAGCCTGCATCGCTGTCGGGATGAGCTTGCATGGCTGCTGGGATCCTGAGTGGGGCCGTGCACAGACCCGCTGCAGCCCCACACAGAGCTGTCAGCGGCCCCGACCCAAACAGGGTTCTGCCAGCTGTCCCAGGGTTTTCTCCTTCCTGCAGGTGGCAAAAGGCAGTGTGAGATACGTGCTGAAATCACAAATGGCAAGACAGCTTTATGTCAAACAGATCCACACCAAAAATGGTAACTTAATTACCAGACATGCAGCCTTGGGCTCAATTGCCTGAAGGCTGGTTGTGCAAAAGACTTTCACACTTCTCCCCCATGAGCAAGCATGCACAATCCTTAATCTCAAGTGATATTTTTTTCTTTTTTGGTATTAATATTCTAGGACCTACAGTAGAAATATACACATTTTTGAGATACAATAAAAACCATCTTAACTCCCTCTCTTTTCAAAACACCCTTTCTGAAATAAATAACTAATTAGCAAAAAGTGCAATGCTAAGATATGTTATTACCTTCTGTAGCAATCTTGAAAAACCCGCAGTTTCTCTATTTAAGGAACATAGCATATAAAAAAGGACCAAATTTGTACCCTCTAATTATTTCTGCCCCCTGAAAATGTTTTCAGGAATTTTCTGTCTTCTTACAATTCCCTCCCTGTTTAAAACAATTAAAACTGCAAGCACCTTTGCAATCAGTGGTCTTCTTCATATTCTCTGACCACTGCAATGGCCCTGGCCTTTGTGCAAGAGAAGCCACTTGGCTACTTGAACCTCTGATATGACAGCCAAGGGAATTTTTATTTTCTCACAATGTTGTTCTGTCTCCAGATTTCTAACACAAAGGGTCATGCAAGTAGGACTTGGTATAGGTGTCCTGCAGCAGGTAGGCAGAAAATAGTTTTAGAACTCATGTATTTTTCTTTGGTGAAATGGCTCATTTGTGGAAATAGAAAGATGCAAATAAAAATATAGTTCTCTCCTCTGTATGAACAGTGAGTTTTGTTTCACACTCAATGCCACCAGAAAAGCCTTTCTGATCTGATCAGCTTTTCTGAGGACATCATTATACTTTTCCAGCTGAGAGGCAATATGACTAACTCAGGCTGATCCATTTTGCTCAGGCAGCTGCAACATATATTGTTGGAATATAACATCTAACAGGGAAATAAAATGTAAAAATTCACCTTTTGTTCATGACTCATGCACATAAACTAAAACAGAGTTGGAATTACAGTCCAAGAACAACAACAAAATGGACTTGAAAAATAGAAGTTTCCTCTTCCAGAAGTGCTGCATGAAACATCTTTGGCTTCCTGTTTAATGAGCAAGGTGCCTTCCCCAGCAGTGAAGGGCTTCAGATAATGCAAATGAAATCATCTTTCAGGTGTCTTTCAGCACAAAACCCTTAAATTTGATGATTTATGCAGTTTACTACTTGCACTACCCTAATCAGCTACCTCCCAATGTTTAGTAATTTTATGTAAAAAAAATGCAATTAAATGATTTTAGATGAACAGTGAAGTGCAGTTTTTTAAGGCAGAAACATCCCTTCAGTCTTTACTTTGATATGGTGTTTTGCACTGTGCTGCCTTTGACAATAAAAACTGTTGCATTTTTTTCAAGATGAAGAGGAACATATAATCTTGTTGCTAGTGAAAAAATCCAGCAGCAGCATAGCAAGCAGCTTGCTGTAATTTTGCAATGCTATTAATTCTGTCTTAGTCTCAAGGAGCACAATAAACTTGCCAAAATGTTTGCTCTGTATACATGATGAGCCCTCTGCTGTGGGTAACAAAGGTTTAATTATAGGATTTTGTGTTTGTGGTTGGAAGATAACTTTTGTACTGTTAGAGAGTCAACCCCCTCCCCCCCCCAAATGTGAACACTGGGCAGTGCTGTGTGTCTGTAAAAACCCCGGGGGGAATGTAACCCTGAATGATCCTGCACAATGGGGCTGCATGGGATTAACTCTTGTAGGAGAGGACATTTCAGCTCCAGTGGGGCACAGGTCTCACTCAGGCTCACATACTCCCAATGTTTGCCAAGACGCACAACAGGTGACAGAAACCACTGAGTTTTTGTAGCATCTTCTATTGTCTGACTTCACAAAATAAAAAACATACATAGATTTTTTTATATGGATTATTACTCCCAAATAATTCTCTGCATCGTGTTTCACTTTGAAGCTGGGGACTGATGGGACGTATTCACAGACCATTCACATCTTCTTCCTTTGCAGTATCTTGCAGCACCTTTGCTGCAAATTCTAACTCTCTATGTACACTGGCTGTATTCCCAGAAAAAAACCACTCCAGCTCACTTAAGGCAACTTAAATGGAGATCATTCTGGGAAATGTTGAACTATCTCCCTCTCCAGGACCCCAAATCTCTCCCCTAAGAATTGTTAGGAATGCAGCTAACAGCATAAAAATACTACTGAAGCAAAGTGATTGAAGACAAGTTTCCTTCCTTCCATCTCACGCACCATCACACTGAATATTTTCACTGTTGATTTCTTTTTGCTTTGTTCATTTCCCTATGCAAATAAGTATGAAATGCTGTATTTTGCAGCTTCATAATTCCATTGAAGCATATTCAAGGTTGCTGAGCAAAGTACTGTGGTATCTTAACTCATTGTAACCAGTACTCCACTTTTTCTCAAATATGGCTTGATTTCTCAAGTTTAGAATTGGCACGTAAATTATTACCCTGCCTTTGAGAGTCAGTTCTTCCTGAGAAATGTCTAATTAAAAAAAGGAAATAAAAAAAGAATTCTCTGTTCACTGTCTACTAAAAAAATGACACTTTGCACCAATGGGTCTTGCAACAATTACCAGCACATGGTTTTTACCCTGGCACTTGTCACCCATGCTGGCACCTCTGGGACAAGGCAAATGGGCCATCCATGCTGCTCTTGGGACAAGCAGCGGAAAACCATGGCCCCATCAGAGACGGTGAGGAGGCAGAGGAATCCAGCAAGACCCTCCTATTGCCCACCACAATCTGTGCTGCCCTCCCCAGCCAGCAACTGGTACCAGAGCACGCTGAGGTGATGCTAGCAGAATTTACACATCTCTGGGGTCCAACTCCAGTCACAGGACTGTTTGTGCAGGTTGCAGTCCAAGGTGCTTTGAAGATTTCAACACTCCACCAGAAATGAGCAGCTGCTGAACTGCAGAGCCAAGTTTGTCCCAAAGTCAGGCTGTGGTGGTTGTGTCTCCCAAAGAAATCCTATTTCCATATTATTTTTATTCTTCCTGCCCCAAATTTAATAAGACTACCAGTAAATCCCTCCAAGTCATTGCCTACATTGAAGAACCAAGGAGAACTGTCTGGAAAAAGCAGAGGAAAACAACCAGAGTTATGACAAGAGAAGAATTTAGTTAATAACCCTTCAGGAAAATAAAAGCCACCTTTCTCAGCAGAAATAACAGAGACTCCTATTTAATAAGCTGTTGGCTCATCCTCTCCGCACTCAGCACCGGAGATAATTTTGATGGGCAGGCTGCCTGCAGACAAGGCAGCAGAATAAGGTCCTGAGCCTGTCCAGGCAAAACAGACATCATCTTCCCCATCTAGCCACTCCTTGAAACAAGACTTGCCTTCTTTTAACTCCTTTGCCTCTTCCAGCAGCACTCACCTCCAGTACACAGAAGGGATTGCTTTTTGCTTAATGAAGCCTGTAGGTTGGCTTATGTCTTCATGTTGAACCACAACAATGAGAGCCCCAAGTAAGACAAGTCATGGCACCAGTCACTCCCTGGCCCCCAACCTTGTGGCACTGCACAGCTTCTTCATTAAATGCAGCTCCAGCACTCACAGGATGTGCTCCAACACCTGATACGCTGCCCGTGCTTTTGTGCAGCACGGCAATGTGGTGGGCACAGTGTATTCACTGTATATGGCGCTGCTACAGTCTTGGAAGGAAGAAAAGCAATACAAAGTAAAGAAGTTTGAGCTAGAGGTAAGAGAGGGAACATTTCCACCTCCGCTGGGAATTCCAACTGCCCAGTTTCCTTGCTGCTTCCTCCTCTACGATTTTCTGTATGTTTTCTATGTGTGCTGAAACAGCCCAGAGTGAGCTGCCTGCCACCCAAGGGTGCCTTCTGTTTCTGCAGCATCAGATCCAGCTACTGAGCTTGGTCCAGCAGCAGAGTGCAGGGCACTTTTAATGGTGGATGGCGCTGTCAGCTGCTCACCAGAGAGCTTTTGAATTGCCTTTTCATGCCCCAACTTTCCTGATTAAAGTGAGAATATATTTTATCTTACCTTGGAGCCTTGGAAAAGAGATTGGGGAGGCAGATTTTGATTTGTGACCTATTTCCCTAAAGCAGGATGGGAAGGAGGGTTTTGCTTTGGCTGAGGAAGAACATAGCAATTGCTGAGAGCCTGGGCTGTCGGCCCAGGTTTTAATGTGGTGAAAGCAGAGGGTGGTTATTCCAGCAGATTGACTTGTGCTGGATTCCCTCATTGCTTTATGCTTTTGCCGAAACACCTCCCCAAATTCACCTACCAAAGTCAGCCATCCCCTCACCATGTCCTGGGTGACAGGGCCCCTGGCACTGTGACACAAAACAGTAATGTTCAAACAAGTTACAAGTTACCCTGTAAGTTACACCAATGGTATTGGAGGAGGAGAGGTGGTTTTTTTGGCTGCTTTTATGTAATTGATGGACAAAAAGGGAGCCTCTCAACTATCTGCATGTTGCAGGAATTGGCTTGAGTAACGCAGAGTTCGTGTTAGCAAGTAGCAGAGTTTCAGAGAGGGCAGGACACAAGCTTAATTTCTTGCATAACGTTATTGAAATACAACTGAATTATAAAGTCAAATTTAAAAGAGAGGATAAAAACCTCAATCATACCCAAATAAAATAAACTAAAATAACCTTTTAATTTTATGCTTCTTTTATATGCAAGCTCATAATTACAATTTATTAAAATATTTGACTTTAGAGGTGAATGCTTGTTCCCAGGACATAAGAAATACTTCCTCCTAATTTAGTGGGCAATTTTTCCTTTAATTGAGAAACAATTTCTGGTGCTGAATTCTGCCTTCCTTTCAAACAGCCTAATACAATTTGGAGGTTTTATACTTAGGCAAAAGAAACTATTTTGATCACATTGGAGTCCAGTAGGTGACAGCCAGGGTCTGTCTCTTCCTCTGAAGCCTGCAAATTTTACTTGCTTGAAAGAACCTCTGGATCTTACCTGGTGCTGGGATATCCCAACGTGTTTGTCAACTTCAGTCTCTACTCCAACTATTCATTTTAGGGAAATTTTTGTATTTACACACCAAAATGACTGAGATCCAAACAGGTCACTCTTCCCTATCAGCAAGCAATGGGGCAGAAATGCTGCAGAAGGAACCCCTTTCTTATGCCATCAAGACAGATGATTTTATTATGTACCTCTGCCTACTTCACTACATCCTGTTTTGCTTTTTCCAGCCTGTTAGGCAACTGCCTAGAGGAACCCTATGAAGAAACACCCCCTATCCCACATCCCACTGGGGTGGGACAGATGTGGCCCTGTCACCTGGTGTGCGGGCCCAGGCGCCTTCCAATGGGCAGCGTGTCAGAGCAGGAGCCTGCAGACGCCTTTTCCTGGCTGCAGCACCACGTGTAAGGCTCCAGCTGACTCCCAGTTTTACCTTTCATAGACAAAAGGCTCACTTCAGCTAGCTCAATATAATTGAACCAGTCTTCTCAAAATGTTATGTATTGATTAAAGAGTCAATTAAGCCATTGAATTCTGGCTCCCTGACCCTCCAAGTTACAGCTGCTGAACTTTTACACTTTTAATTGTCCTCTGCTTGGTTACACATAGGAGTTCATACTGGTGTTTGCCTTGCTTGGGGACTTACTTTGGAATGGCATATTTTGATTACTGTAGATGCAGCTACTTGCTTTTTTCTGACTAATACATTTCATGAATCTTCCCTGCTGTTAATAAACATAGTGGTGTTTAATTATTGAGACATTTCACAAAAATGCTTTTGAGAGGAAGACAAATTCTATGTTCTGCCTAAATAATTAAACATTATGCAAATGTTTGCAAACCCAGCATTCTGGTTATGCAAAATAATATTTGGATGATGGCTTTGTTTGCACACTGAGTTAGTATTGTTGGGCTGTAATTAGCAGCAGATACAGTATTAAAAATATAAACAGGTTCTAATAAAACAGGATGGGGGCAATGGTAAGACTGAGAGCTAGGCTGCAGCCATGCTCTATGAGAAGAAATTCAGATGTATTTCCCCCAAGGACCACATATCATCTCAGCTGGGCTGCCTGGCAAGCAAGGCCAGCCCCAGGCTCACACTCTTGCACCTGGCAACCTCACTGAAATGCAGAGGGAAAAGGAGACACAGCCTGCAGCATGGGAGAGACAGGGAGGAAAGAGACTGCTTTCCAGACAAGTCCACTTCACCTGTGCCCAATGTGGAGCTCTCTGTTTTGTCCTTACTTTTCACACCCTTCAGCTCTGGCAGTCAGGGAAAACACCCAGTCCTTGGTGGTTTTAAAGTTTAATTATCCATTAACAGAAGTCATCCTTGGAACATATTGCTACACATGTGCCCTAACTCTGTTGCCTGTAATCACCTTAAAAACCAAAGGACTGCATGCGTCAGTCTTGACATTTATTACAGCTCTGTTTCTCTCAGGATAGGGATATCAGCAGTATTATGCATGACATAAAATATGCCAGTGATACAGCTGTTGCAGTTATCAAACTCGTCATCACCAACATTGTACCAACCTAAGAAAGGGTTTATTAATTACTCAGTGTGCTCCATCTGCCAGTGGTACTCAACAGCTTCGATTGGAGTCTGCTCCTGACCCCTGTCCCATTCATTCTTGTTACCTGCACCTTTGGTGGGTGGAATTAGCATTTGCCCACGTGGCTGCACAGCACGTGGGATCACACTAGGAGCTGTCATTATGAAAAGTACTTTTTGGGAGTAAAATACAATATCAATACATTGTTCTTAAACTGCTAGTTTCCCTTTGTATGCCAGGAGAGTAATCTGCATGCAATTGAGAGGAGGTTGAACACCTACTTTGCAAGTGGAGATGGGAATCTAAAGCTTCTTTTAAATCTAAAACTTTCTTTTAAAGCTTCCCTTTCAGTGAAGAAAGGGAATACACTGCTTCATTAAAAAATGTATGTCCTCAGTGTCCTTCCAGGGGGAGGGAGCTGCCTGATAGTCCCAAAGCTCTTATGTTATTACTATAATTTTTGTTGTCTGTGGGAGCTGCAGCAGTGCCTAGCTTGTTGCTACGTACATGGTATTACAGCTATATGGTAAGGGCTCCTGTCTGACTGAGGTTCACTGCTCCTCTTCCTAAAATTATGGTCTAAAAAGTTCTAAGACCTAGGAAATTGCACTCATTAT
Source organism: Oxylabes madagascariensis (assembly GCA_013400675.1). Lineage (NCBI taxonomy): Eukaryota > Metazoa > Chordata > Aves > Passeriformes > Timaliidae > Oxylabes > Oxylabes madagascariensis. The sequence goes on from VYZR01083777.1 coordinate 21,641, forward strand.
TTCTAAATGCCACAAAGAATGCTCCTGTGCTATCTGTGTTTTCCTTGCCACCTACCATCCTCCACTACTGCTTGGATAACTACAAGTTTGCTTTATGGGGAGGAGATGGGATCCTAAATTGGCAGAAAGATAACGCTCAAATGAAAGAAACATCACTAAAGCCTTTAAGGCCAGTAAGAATGACTTAATACAGCCTGGATCCCTGCTGTAATAGGGCAAAGCATGAGATCTTTTCATTACAGCAGAGCGACAGCTCTTCTAGCTTAAATGGAGAGTGGCTTTGATAATTATTTTCAGTGCTGCAGTTCACAGGCTCACAGTGATTATCTTGACAATTGATGTGTCTTGGAGGAAGAGAAGTTAATGTTAATGATATGTACTATAGGTTGAACAAGGGGCTCTAAAGGTATACATTCTCTTACTCCTTCTCCCCCCACCCCAAATTGCCTGCTGACAGAATCACTTGGGTTTAAACCTCAGGTTCAAGCAACAGACCTCATCCCATCCAGGCAGGATGTGAGCCTGCTGGTCCATGGCCCTGCTGTGGCATGGAATGACTTGGACAGTAAATACACTGTTCAGGGTGAAATTTAGAACAGGCAGATTAATGGGGAGACCAAAAATCCCTTACCAATGATTAGGGATGAACTGGATTTGAACGTTTTACCCATATCTAATGGGATGGGGCTGGACATGATTAGAAAAGTGCAAGCTTCAGGATCATGCTTTGTCAAGGTGCTCATGAATCTGCCTCTTCTTCTTCCACTCATATCAGTTTTAACGGGATCAACCACTTCTGCCTGCTCTTCAAAATATTGGCACAACATTATGAAAGCAAAGCAGCTGGGGAAGACAGGAGAGTGGCACAGGATCAGGGCAGCAGGTGTGGTGAGGAAGGCACAAGAGAAGGGTTCTGCTGCTTTGCCCCTTGAGGTGATGCTGACTCACGTGCTGGTGGGCCACAGGTGATCAAGGCTGTGAGCGCAAATCTTCACCCAGCCATCATCTCCAGTATCAGGTCCCACATACACAGTTTGGACTGGGAACTAGGTCACTAGGCATGAATGCACACAGCTAGAGTCATTCATGGACATGCAGCCTGCTCCATCCTTGAAAACATTCCATTATTAACCTGCTGCTACCCACCTTCCTGCTGATCTTTTGCTGTGAAAAGGAATCTTCATTCCCTGCCCTGTGCTGTCTCTAGTGGCAGAAAATGTTCATCCTAGTGCTCTCTCTTTATAAAGAAAGAGGTCAGGTCAGCATGAGGAAGCACAGGAAGCTTTCCCTTGCTCCATATGTAGAGCTCTTGTCTTTCTCAGGCTATTGACCCCCATCAGAAACATAAAGTGAAGGGATATGGCAGCAAATGCTTTATTCCAGTTTGGGCTGCAAGAGATGTCCAGATCTGCCCTTCAGTCAGTAGTGGAAGGAAAAGGCATCCACTCTCCAGACATCTCCTGCGTGACAGGGCAAGAGTGGGAGGGAGCTGCTTGCCCCAGAGTTAGATTTTAGCCAATAGCCTGGTGCCTGGTTTTGACTCTTTAATATCTGGTTCCAACAAAGTGGATTGAACCATACCCTGAATAACCCCACCTTCCTGTGGGAAGAAGGATTGGTGAAGGAGAGGCAGGCTGGGTTAGGCAGGAAGAGAGATGAGACAAAGAAAGTAATGCAAAGACCAATGTGCAACCAGCCCACTCTTTGGCAGGGGAGACTGTGTCAGAAGTCTGGAGTACAAAGTTTTATAGTTTGTGCCCCTTGGCAGTCAGTTGTTTAGATTAGCATTGTTTTTGCAAATTTTAGATCAGTCTTTACAAATCTTCACATCTTTGGAAAATACACCAGAGTCTTAATTGCATTATTCAAGTAGGCATTTGGGCATTTGCAGTGAGTGAAGCTAGGAAATCATTATAGTTTTTTACAATTCCGCACAAAATAATTAAGAGTTATAGGGTTATAGAGAGTTATAGACTCTCTTTCAAAGCTCATCTATCAGTGAGACAATATGCTGGATTTTGACAGACCCTTCTTGTAGGAGACGGGTTTGGTCCGCTGGACGGATGGTGACAAGAGATCTCTGAAATCAAGGCTGATTTTGGAGCATGCAGTTTTTTNCTAAAATATCTTATTTTTGCCTGTGCGAGTTGCCTTGGATTCTTTTGTCATGCTGTCTGGACCTATATTCAAGTTTTCTAGGAAAGAGTAAAACAGACCTTTAGAAGAAGAAGACCTTTAGAAACCCACACTTGCTGAGGACCTAATTCAGACTTCCCTTTAACTGCAGCTTCTGGCTGTCAGTGGATCATTCACCAAGTTACCCTGAGGTAAGTTAAAGGAGCCACCTTCACAGTATGTTTTGCTTACAAAATGATGTCCAGTGCATGAAGTCTACTTATCAAAATTTCCCTGAACATTTTTCTTCTAATTGTACGAGAGCAATACCATGAAGCAGGCAACTGGAAAATGAGCTGGCAATCAAAATCCTTAATTCTTAATGTGATTTCCTTTCACTTGGACTATCTGTTCAGTATAAGTGTATCTGACTGCTCTTCACCCAGACGCCGGACCTCAGCTACCATCAACAATATTGGCACACTATGAACTCCACAGTTTCCGGGTTCATGTTTATGTAACAGTACAAATGCATTTAAAAGCATCTGTCTTCAGAAGGAGATGAATAAATGTAAATGTTCATCACCTTTAAGCATATGGCAGAGGCATTTGCAGCTCAGACAGAATCTCCACAGAGAGGGGAATGACAGTGATTTGGGGGTGAGGGTAAAAAACCACAGACTCAATGATCTTAATGGTCTTTCTCAACCTAAATGATTCTATGATTCTATAAGTTTGGAGACCAACCTCTGTTTCTACCCTCCCAAAAGACTCAGACAGATTATTTGCTCTTTCTCACTCCTCATTTTTTATCTTGTTAAAGTGGAACAACAATTTACCTACTGGAAAGGATCACGCCTGATTTCTGAGCAAAAGAGCTCTGTGCGGAGATGCGGCATCACAACATAAAAGATTATTTCACAATGTTATCACGGAAAAGACAGAATAAAGATTACCTAAATGTGGCATTTTACGGCTACTAAGCATTTGTATATATAATCGTATTTCAATATCATTTTCTACATCCCTTTTCTTGTTGATATTAGTGCTACAACAGGTGCTACACAAGCCATGAACTCTACATCTAGCAGCTTTGTGTATAAAATAAGTTTACAATACTACAAACCAAAAGCTATATTTTGAAAATTAGCTCAGCAACTGAGGTATTCATTTCAGTTTTCAGAATCTATAAAACTGGAATGAGATCTGAATTTGCACGAGCATGAAATCTATCTGTGAGATGGGAAAACCTTCTGTATTGTCATGTGTACACCATTTAACCTAGTCATAGGAAGGGGAAGGGAAAGCTCCCCTCCTTCGTCCCATCCCTTCACATGACCCGGGCCTCCTGCTGCCCTGCCATGGTGCCAGGTGAGGGCCTCAGATCCTCCCTGTGCTGTGCCATGACTTGAAGCTCGGCCCCTCAGCACAGTGGGTTTAAGAACGTGGTTGAAGGGCAGCTGGCTTTTCCTCCCCCCATCCAGGTACCATAGGGATGGCACGTGCCTTAAGCAGGAGCCAGCCTGGGGCACAGAGCAGTTGCAGGGGCAATAGGCAACCATGATCAGTCCTTCTGTGATACACACTGGGTGTATTTGTGCCCCTCTTTCTTCCTTTTTTTATACTCCCATATTGTTGATATGGGAGTATAGAAAAGGCCCAGCAAAAATACAGCTTCTCTGAGCAAGGTGCTCAGCTAACATAAAGCAAAAAAGATTTGGTCATGAAAGGTTTACAGTTGAAAGAAGAAAAAATGAGGTGCAAAGGAGGTAGAAGCACCGAGAGGAATTTGCTCTGTTAAAAAAACAGGGCTAAGTGGCAGGCTGGAGATAAATCCTATCTCTAAGAGAAAACTCAATTTTTGGTTGGGAGATGCAGGCAATTTTCAGATGGCCATGTTTCAGCCAAACAACCATTCAGATTTTTGCTGTCACTGCCAAATACCTCTACCTTTTTTGCATTTTTCCCAGTGCTGAGAAAGCCAGAACATGAGCACAGTGAAATGCCCAGAACAACAACAGTGTTGTGCTTCTGAAGGAGTCAGGAAAATGCTTGGATAAAACAACCTTCAGATCCAATGAACAGCAACAACCACACAGCTCTATAGAAGTTGGCTGCCCAGGTGTGCAGCCACTGCAGCATATATGAAATTATGGCCAGACTGGAGCATCTTTTACCAGTTTGTCTTTACTCTGATAGTTAGGTAATACTGTAACAAAAACCTCTCAGCATGAAATCTTCCCTCTGTTGAAATATGCGTATTCATTTCTCTCTTGTGTTGTTTTATTTCCTGCTGGTATAGAATAGCAAGCTCTTCGGTAATTTTTTTTTTCCCAGCAACCAAAGCTGGAAAACCAGGGATTTAAACTTCCTGTATTTTTTAAATTTTATTTTCTCCCCTCAGGTCTCCCCCATTAAGGCTGTTACAGTGTATGTACCTTACACTTGCATTTAAATACAATTTTTGGAGTTTTGGATTGCTTAATCATCTCCCATTTCAGACGGATACTCCAATTGAGCAGCAGTGACTGCAGGGTGAAAGAATAACTCAGCAGGAAGAATGAATTTAAGAATCTGCTGGCATTAAATATTGTCCAGGCCTATAAGGGGGCTGCCATCCTCACCAGAAGTAATGGATGTTTCAGTGTGCCTGTCCCAACTCCTTTCCACTGGCAGTTCCAGCATTCCTTCACTGTACACTTCGTCCATGCATCAAGCAGTGGAATATGCCAAGAGGCATTTGATTATTGCTGTAGTAGGTCAGATGAGGGCAATGTGGGTTTTTTTTCCCTGTTTTGAACTTTGCCTTCTTCCTCAGAAAAGAAGCATAACTAACTCAAGAGGAAGAGTGTCAGAGGAACAACTACTTTACACGTACTCTATTGTTTGGGGAAGTTAATAGTTAATTGGATACTGTCAAACTCCTCAAAGTCAGTAAACCCTCCTAATGCAAACGTTCGATCAGTGAAAGGACAAAAAGTAGGAAGGCTCAGACAGTCCTTGTGGAATAACAGTCATTATACTCATCTTGTAACAGAATCTTTTCTTCAGCAGACTAAGCTCTTCTGACAAAAGGACTTTTATGTGAAAATGTCTGGCAGTTTTTTTTTCCAGCACAGAAATGCAAAAATTCATATCCCTAAGCAGGACTAATCTATTAGATGCAAACAATGGCGCCTTTAATGTTTCTAGCTTGTTGGGATCTCTACAGGAAATTCTGCCATAGATGTGTCTGTGTCCATGAGGATGTGCATGCTCTAATTTTTGTTTGAAAGTTATTGTGCTAAATTTGTTTTTCAATAAAAAATCCACTTCATTCCACTTCTTTGTAAAAGGGAGGATTGAAGCACACATTTGCATAATAAATTCTCACCACTCAATGAGTAAAATCACAGAACAGCCTGGGTGTCAAGACCTTGCAAACTTCTCCTGAGCTTCTTTATTGCGATCTGCCTGAATTGCCACCAGACCCTCTTTGAAATCTTTGAGAAAGACAGAAAAATCACTGAGGGCTACTGTGCAGGTACCCGAATGTGTAAAAATACTGTAATGTGTTGAAGCACTGGTAAGAAAACATGAAAGCATATGGAAACATGTTAAATGTCACTCTTAAGACAGAATAACTTGCAAGATTTTTCCACAGTTTCTAAAGTTCTAGTGAGGAACTATCCCACTACATCCAGTGTAAGAGCCTTAATGGAGACTAAAATTCCACAGTTTTCCCAGAGAAGTTGTTGATGCCCCAACCCTGGCAGCGTTCAAGGCCAGGCTGGATGTGACTTTGAACAATCCGGTCTAGCGAAAGGTGTCCCTGCCCATGGAAAGAGGCCTTGGACCTCGATTATCTTTAAGGTCCCTCCCAATACAATCCATTCTATGATTCTATAATTCTCTGGAGATTAGAAGTGTGTACTATTGACTTTGAAGTAGGTGGAAGGTAAGCACAGAAGGGGAAGAAATCAAGCCCATGAAAAGGATTGCACATTGCCAACCAGTTAGCACTACATGTCAAGGGCAGAGCTCTTGTGAGGTAGATAGGATCCTACCCTAAGCTAAGCGTGCCGTCTGATTTGAATGCAAGTTTTCAGACCCTAAAAGATGCATGGAATTCCTGGAACACATGAAACAAACCACTGAAGATACGGGATTACTTACAGAACAGCAGCATCATGACCCTAAACAGTGAACCCATAGAGTAAAGCTGCCACTGACTTTCTCTCAGTGACTGCACAGTGCAGGAACCTCGGGAGGAAGCCGAGATTTTCACACCCACACGGCTGTACCTGTGTAACCACCTCGCGGGCGGCCCACACGCCACTGCAGAGAACACCCTGCCCAGAGCGGGACAAAGCACAGAGCGTTCCTTTTACTGGCGTGAAGCNGTGCCGGAGCGCCGCGCACAGGTGAGGACGGCAGCGGCGGTCGGCGCGTCCCGCTGCCCCTGCGCGCCCCGCGCCCCTGCGGACCGCCGGCTGGGCTCCGGGGGGGTCCGGGGACGGGCGGCTCTCCTCACCCTCTGGAGCGGCGGTACGGCGGAGGCGCTTCCCCTCCCTGCGGGTCTCTGCGGTGTCGCCGGAGGGAGGCTGGGGGCCGTCCTGCTCCGCCATCTGCCCGCCCGCTCCCCTCTGCGCTCCTGTGCACCTGCGTGGCGGTGCGGGGAGCGCCGGCCGCTCCTCCGCAGGACTTGCTGCCGCCCTCTCCCTTCGCCCGCTGCTCGGGGCTGCCCGCGGCGGTCCGGGGCAGAGCGGCGCTGCGCCCTCTCCCTCTCTTGCCGGGGTGCCCGGGGGATACCCCGCTTCCCACCTTTCCTCCTCNTTCTCACCACTCAATGAGTAAAATCACAGAACAGCCTGGGTGTCAAGACCTTGCAAACTTCTCCTGAGCTTCTTTATTGCGATCTGCCTGAATTGCCACCAGACCCTCTTTGAAATCTTTGAGAAAGACAGAAAAATCACTGAGGGCTACTGTGCAGGTACCCGAATGTGTAAAAATACTGTAATGTGTTGAAGCACTGGTAAGAAAACATGAAAGCATATGGAAACATGTTAAATGTCACTCTTCAGACAGAATAACTTGCAAGATTTTTCCACAGTTTCTAAAGTTCTAGTGAGGAACTATCCCACTACATCCAGTGTAAGAGCCTTAATGGAGACTAAAATTCCACAGTTTTCCCAGAGAAGTTGTTGATGCCCCAACCCTGGCAGCGTTCAAGGCCAGGCTGGATGTGACTTTGAACAATCCGGTCTAGCGAAAGGTGTCCCTGCCCATGGAAAGAGGCCTTGGACCTCGATTATCTTTAAGGTCCCTCCCAATACAATCCATTCTATGATTCTATAATTCTCTGGAGATTAGAAGTGTGTACTATTGACTTTGAAGTAGGTGGAAGGTAAGCACAGAAGGGGAAGAAATCAAGCCCATGAAAAGGATTGCACATTGCCAACCAGTTAGCACTACATGTCAAGGGCAGAGCTCTTGTGAGGTAGATAGGATCCTACCCTAAGCTAAGCGTGCCGTCTGATTTGAATGCAAGTTTTCAGACCCTAAAAGATGCATGGAATTCCTGGAACACACGAAACAAACCACTGAAGATACGGGATTACTTACAGAACAGCAGCATCATGACCCTAAACAGTGAACCCATAGAGTAAAGCTGCCACTGACTTTCTCTCAGTGACTGCACAGTGCAGGAACCTCGGGAGGAAGCCGAGATTTTCACACCCACACGGCTGTACCTGTGTAACCACCTCGCGGGCGGCCCACACGCCACTGCAGAGAACACCCTGCCCAGAGCGGGACAAAGCACAGAGCGTTCCTTTTACTGGCGTGAAGCAACAAGCAGCTCTTTAATCTCAACAGCTCTCAATCCAAGCTCCGGGAGGTGTTTATTAGCAGGGTATGAACTCAACGGTGAAATTCATGACTGTGACTTCTTGTAAGTGGTGAGCCAGCAGATTACACGGGGCAGCGATACGTGCGGCTTGTGTGGCACTGACAGGCAGATGGAGAAACACCCACGTAGAAGGCCAGGGGCTCAGCCCTGACCCAAGTTCAGAGTGCACCTCAGCAGGGGACAATGAGCACCCAAGCGCTGGCGCAGCTAAGCCTTTCCTGGGGCTCTCCCGAAGCCACAAATCCCCAAAGGCGGCTCCAAAAAAGGGAATACGCTTCCGAAAGCAGCACTCCAAAACATCATCCCCGACCCCCGCTCCCGCCGCGCCGCTGAGGGCGGCGTTGAGAGACAGCGCCATTTATAGCCGCGGCCGAAGAGAGTGACAGGCGACGCAGCCAATGAGTGGCGCCACCCGCGGCGGCGCCCATTGGCTGCCCGCGGTGGCGGCGGGAGGGCGGGGCGGGGCTCCGCGCGCTCCATGGCGCTCGGGNCGCAGGGGCGTTCGGCAGAGTTTGCAGTTTCCTGTGTCTGTTCCTTCCCCCGCAGCCTGGCTGCGATGCCCCGGGCGCCGCGCAGCTCCCCGGACCGGCGCTCTCCCTCCCGGCCTCCCTCCCTCCCTCCGTCCCCGGCAGCTCTCGCCCTCTGCCGCCCGGTAGAGCTGGCGGCTCCCGGTGCCCGTCACCCCCCCCGATTTTTCGCTTCCCCTACGAGATAGCTGCGGCCGGGGCGGAGGGACACCGGGGAAGGTCCTGACTGACTCGGGACGGTTTCCACGGAGGCAGCCGGTCCCTCTTCCCCCGGTTTGGGGGCTGCGGGTGGCGGCGGCCGGATGCGTGCCGCGGGCTGTGGGGAGCCTGTCAGTGGAAATACGGCGGAAAGCCCCTGTGTAGCAGGTCCCTGCCGCCTTCGCCTTTTAGCTGCCGTTTCCTCACGGGCCGTTCTTCCGTGCCTTCAAGAGCGACCTTTTCAGTGCGGCAGTGCTACCGCGGTAGGTGATTTCGCACCCTCCCGGCAGCATGGGGTCTGGCTCATCCTTTCGGAAGTCTGGCACGCTTCGTGCTGTGATCCCGCACCATCCAACCCTTCAGCAGCTGTGTGAACAGCCTTTGCAGGCGCACTGGAGTGTATCGGTTTTTATGGTTTGCGGTTGGGAATATACTTTGTGTGTATTTTGGGAGTGTCTGGAAACCAAGAAGCAGAAACTTCTTGGTTTATTTAAGGCGAGATTCAGTAGGGTTCTGCTCAGCATCCAAGAGGTGCCGGCACCTTCAGCACCCATGGCCTTCAGCATGCAGTCGGGTCATTCCTTTCGGTCTGCAGTGGGAAAGGTTCAGGTCATAATGGCGTTAGCAAATTTCATAGGCTTCATCTGTCTAGTTAAACCCTATCACTCTGTCATCTCAAACTGGATTACCCCTCAGTTAAATTTGTTTAGATTGTGCTGTAAATTATTGAACAAACCAAAAGTGACCACCTGGGATTTAAATAATTTATGTGCAACTACACATGTGTTTCTGCTGGTTTAGCTATATGCATTTTTAAAAGCTAGAACGTGTCTGGTTTATGCACGGCCTTGATGTATGCAGTTTGATACAGTGAAATGCTTAAATAATCATCTAAGTATTGCTGGGCTTTAGCTGAGCTGCTGGTGCCTGTGCTAAGAGCAGTGGTTACAACCCCCGAAGAGAAGGATGAAAGCAGAACAGCCAACTCAAACTCATGATAATTATTGATTTGACACAATGTTGTGCCTACTGACTGCTGGTTGAATCAGGTTGCTACTGTTCCTTTTTTGTTTTCTGAATGTTTTCTGTCTGTTTCTGAGGATTCAGATAGCACAATGAGAGGCCCTGGTCACAACATCTTGATATTGTTGCAGCAAATGTAAAAATTATGCCTGCATTTCCCAGAAAGGCAGACTGTTCACTTTCCTTGCATTATGGGATAATATTTCTACTTGCCCGATTGCCCTCTCTTGTTTGCATGTTGGACCAGTTGCCCTCACTGGGATAATCCCTCTAGCTTGCAGCCTGGTCCTTTGTGCACATCTGAGTTGCTCCAGAGAGATCTGATTGATGCTAAAATAATGGGGAAAAGATAGCAGTTTAAGCATCCTTGCTTCAGAGACACATCGACTGGGTTAAACTGTTCATCTTGGTATCCTAGTTGCTTATTCTAGTAGTTTGGGAATCACATGAAGTTCCTAAATTCACATAGACAGGCTTTATAAAACTTTGAGGGTTGGGATCTTTGCTTCTCCTTGCTATTAAAGTTCATCAAGACTTTTATTTTCTCACCTAATTATTACTGATGATAATTCTGGCTTTTATTATGTCCATCTCCCCTTCAGAGTGCTGGTACTGATTTTATTTCCTGGCATTCTGCGCACTCTGTGCTCTCTATAGGTGTCTCAGTTGTCTTTATCTCTCATTGTGTTCAGCTTGGGTTTCTCATATCATAAGGCGTTTTGCAGTTCTTTCTATTCCAGTTCATTATTTTGTTTCTCACTGAATTTTACCATCCACTGTGTCTGCTTCCCATGTACTTGCATTTGTTCCTTTCCTCATAGGTACTGGGGGCTTTCTGAGTTAATGTTTAAAGCCACAAACCTATCTGTGCATGCAGTTCCTCAAACAGAGCACGTTACTGGCATTATAGTTGAGGTAACTGTGGTGCAAAGGTAAACACTTCCTGTAATCTCGGTGTTGTGAGATTTGAACACACGAGCGTGTTGTTATGCAATTTTATTGTACAATTCCATTCTTTTGTTAACCGTGCTTGTTGGTTATGCCTTGTATTACCTTTGGTAAAGGTAATATGTGCTGTGATATAAGCTTGGGAAGAATAGTTCAAATTTGACTGGAATCTCTTGGTACCATAATAATAAAAAGTACTTTTTCCCCTGTTGTTCTGAATGCAGCAAGGCAAGAAGGTGACAGAGACTGCTTCCAAAGAAAATGCAGAGCAAGTTATTTATTGCTGAGTAACGTACTTGTATCAGATATAGTTTATAGTGGGGGAAACAACTTGGCAGTGCCTTGAAAGAATGTTGTCTGCTAATGTTTGACTACTGTAAAGATGATTTAATACTTTGAAAACCTCTCCCCTCTCTTTTGAAGTTGGTTTATTTATTGCCCTATATTCTCTTTGTGTTGCTTAGGACAATGTGATTAGATGCTGGCTGTGTTTGGCCAGTTGATGATTTTCTAATACCAGGATATGGAACAGAGCCTTCCTGAGGGGTAAAACTGAACTGTGGGTGACTTAGGTTGTATCTTTATGCCTGTGTGGTAGAGATAGAGGAGCGATAGTCATACCATGGCTTTTTGGGGGCTTCTGGGTTGATGCCAGTTGGTATGGATTGAACAGTCTCTGCGTGTGGGACTGTAGTCTGTGCTTTAGCTGCAGCTGAGATAGGAAAAAAATGGTTATGGATGGATCCTCTTGCACTGAGCAAAGATGAGCAATGTAGGTTTGTACACGGTGTTCAAAGCTCTGGTCTCTCAACTTGCTGAAGGTGGTTCTACTCCTGCAGTTACATGAGACCTCACTGATTTCAAAGGAGTTTTGTTGAACCGAGGTCTTTGGAGTGGGGCCTTGAGTTACTGCATCCTGAAAGCAGCTTTTGTATCAGTTTGACACCTGCCAGGTGACACATGACCTTGCCTTGAGTTGAGAATAAAATTGTAATGTTGGTGATGTGTGTTTTTTGTCTGTCAGTGACCAAATTCCTGTGAAATAGAGCTTGCCCAGATGCAAACAGTCTCAGAAAAGGCACACAGGTTCTATTCTGTGAGCTAAGACTGAGGCAGTGAGAGGGAGGTGCGCGTAAGACACAAAAATGAAGGTGTAGTATATTTTGGTTCTTGGGGGACTCTTCTAAGTATTTTTGGCATAATCTGTTAAAATTTTGTTTCCTTTAAACAGGACTAGAAGAATAAAGAGAAGTTGGATTGATGAGAACTATAAGAAAGCATACAACAGTTTGGAATGGATTGATTTATGATACGTCTGATACGTGAGGGCTACATTTTGTGTCACTGTTGTCCAGCTGCTGCTGGAGTACTTCAGCTGACTTCATTGCAGCAAGCTCAGCAGATAGGTCCTCATCACTAACAGAACATAAGCAAGTGTGATGCTGAAATGAGATGAGGCTCCGAAATGGAACTGTGGCCACCGTGTTAGTTTTCATCACTACTTTCCTCAGTTTGTCCTGGTACACTGCATGGCAAAATGGGAAAGGTAAGGAAAAAGCTCCCAAACCTAGTCACCTCCATGTGGCTGCATTTCTGTGTGCTGCTGCTGTGTGTTAGCAATCTGTCAACTGCTTGTTGACTAGCTCTGCTACAGAAGGTACTGCCTTGGTGAGAGATAAACGCTTGCTAATAAGTTCAGGAAAATTAACTTTGAGTGGTCCTCATTTAAAAAGGGAAAAAAAAAAAGGGAAAGAAAAAATACCTGAACAAAAACGAATGCTGCTCTTGGAGGTATAGGTCAATCAAGGCTGAGGAGTTGTGGTTCAATTTTATTATTTTTTTGTTTCCTGGTTTATGATTGTTGGAGAAACATATGTTTGTTTTTGGTTGGTGGTTTATTTATTTTTTCACGTGTAACATATGGCCAATGGACCCAACTAGAGAATGTTATTTTTGGTGCTGCTTTCTGTCTTCCCTGGTGATTTACTGATGGCAATGGCAAACTGCCAATCAACACTGCTGAAAGACTTCTCATGCCGTCTTTGAAAAAAAATTTAAAATACTTTTTGTTAAAGTACCATGAAGTGGTACTTCACTTTATTTCACAAGAAGTGAAATAAAATGATTCAATCAACTAGGTGATAGGAAATGCATCTATTAAAATAACATGAGCAATTTTATAAAATACTTAAGTTGCTGTTTTGTGTAGTAGATAGTAGACTTTCACCTGTTCATATATCTTTGATCTTACTGAACTCCCTGTGAACCCTGAAAAATTCAGTTTTTATGAGGGTTGGGATTGTTTATGAAAGTAAGATGATTTGGTTTTGTCCTTCAGTAAAGCAAATAAACTTGTTTAGCAATGTTTTCTAGAAGAAGAAAGGATTTTTCTTATTTTATAAACATCTGATCTCTGGAAAAATAGTAGACTATGTCCTTCAAAGATCAAATAATTTTAAAACCAGTTTTGTCTTCAATGATTGTTTGTTCTGATTGTTCTGCAGAAAACATTATGTTCAGTTGTGCCTCAAGTCCAATTAGAGGGAGCTGAGGTTTTCCAGGAATACTGTCTGTTGTAGCATGGCCAACTTGTTACTCTTAATTCAGTATAAAAGAAGCAGATGAGTTCTGTGGCATGCTGAATTTTTTTTTTCCATTGGGCACTTATGCAAGAAGCAGATGCTTTGTGGTGTGATCTCTGCTGTAGCAGTTGGTTGGTAGGCTACCCTTCTGAATGCAAGCAGCAGGAAAAATGTCAGGTTCTCAAGGTTATGGTAATATATAGATTTTTTAATTAGACAACAAAAGCGTAGATGTGCCCAAGACAAGAAAAGAGTGTCTGAATAGCACTGAAGTAGTACTTTCTTCATTTTGACTAATAACAAATCCAGTAGTTGTATTTTTACTAATTTCTTGCTTAAGAATCTCGTAAGAATTTTGCTTTCACTTCAGCAAAGATATGTATCTGTGAAATTCTTTCTCATTTTTTTTCTTTCTTACCTGACATATGACTTGCAAGTCTTGTTCTCTTTTGTCAAAGCATGACACAAAGGAAAGTCTCTGCTAAATTAACAAAAACCTGCTATTTGGAGAGTAAACGATTCATGGCACTTTGCAACAATTTAAGCTTTTGTTACTTAGACTGCTCTGTTTTTTTGTACTTTTTTTTCCATCTAAATGCTTAGAGTCAATACTTTCTTAATGCTGGTGTAAAAATTCTGCATTTATCTTCTTCAAGATCTTGCTGTTGAGCATTAAGATGACAAATTGTGAAATAAAAATCAGTGTAACAAGACATCAGCAATATGTTAATCAAAACACAGTTATGAAACTAAAGTCTAAATAATATTGTTCAAGAGACTTTATACATAGAATATTGCTTTTTAATTTTTTCACAGGTTATTCAAAATCAAAACAGATTTGAGATAATTCAGTATCACATTTTCAATCAATGCGCAATGGAAAGGTTTCAGAAACTGATGATAAGTATTTGCTAAAGGTTTTTTTTGCAGTTCAGTGTAATTTTATAGCCTTGTGGGATAGTATTTTAATTCATTGGTAACATTTTCATTACAAATTTCTGAGTGGCTAAGTTAGAAGCAAACATACCTTACTGTTCCCATTCAATGAAGGGCTATGGGGTGTCACATTCTTTGATAATCATATTCTGTTTTTCATTACATTTTGATTCCTGTAGATTTTTGTCAATCTTTGGACAGCAAGTTAAATCTACAGTTAGAAAGAAAATGCTGTTTTGCACTTTCTTAAAGAAAAAGCAACCCACCTCAAATTTCTCAATGATAACTAAAACAAATCTGCTTTTTAAAGCAGAAGCATAATGCTTTTTTTAACTACCCTAATCAGTTTTCAAGTGATTAATTTTAATTTAGAAACTAAGATCTTGGATAATTGTCACTTAAAATGCAGCATAATTTGTAGAATACCAATTAGACTGGGATGATATGATATTTTTGTAGATCATACCTTCCTCTAGTAAATATATGTAGTCTTAGTCTATGCAGGATAGGATTTAGACACTTCTAAGTGATACAGACTTTGGTACTACTTTAAAGCACAAAAGTTTGTCTCAGCTGAAAAATGCTTTACAAACTTTAAGATACGCTGAGAAGTTGTCAGGAGCTGAAGGGAATACCCTGTTTGAAGTGCCATTGGTGGGAAGAGCATTGGCTGTATCTTATCCAGAGGTTTGATTTTGTGAATAACATTTCACAAGGCATATATTGCTATTTGCATGAAATGGCCAATTATATGATTTTTCTTTTAAAATAACTGTGTTTGAAGGAGGTTGACTGAAATATCTTTGGTCATTGGGGAGAGTCTTCAAAATTAGTCCAAGATCTTTGTTGCTTTCTGGACTTCATGCAATGTGTACGAGCACTGGTGTTGTAAGTGAGCAGTACAAGCCCTGAATGCACCTGGGAAAGACCTCTCCTGGGAAAGACCTTTCCTGCACCTGGGAAAGAATCCTGGGGGATTCTTGCAAATCAGTTGAAAGACCACTTTCTAGGGTTTAAAATGTTCTGTGGTTAGCATGAACAAAATACATGTTGGAAATGGAATCTTAAAAAAAGCTGCTTACTGTCGTGCACAGAAGAAACACTTCTAAAGGATCTGCAGTCACTTCACATTCACAGTTAGTTCAGTGTAAGATGTCCTTGAGTTCCTCATAAAACCGAGCTGTTATGCAAGGAACTACTTTATGCTTAATACCATCTCTTCTGACTGAATCATGTTTTCTGGTACCCTGGACGTGCTCAGGGTCACTGGTCTTCACCACCTCATTTGTGCGCTCTAAAAATGTGGTGGGATTTTTACCCTAAAGGCACCGCTCTTAACCAGTACAGAACAGTACTGCATACCTATTAGACCAGTCACAAAATTCATATCAAAGCAGTTGTATGCTATGTGAAGTGTGTAGTCTTGATGCTTTGTTCTTTAATGTGACTGTTGGTCTCAGTACATAATGTTCCAGGAAGACCCCTATGCTCCATAATGCTAAAGAACTTCCCCTTCATGGATCAGCAAACTTCCTGATGGCTGTGGAAATTGGGAAAGAAGGTAAATAACTTTGCTGAATTAGTACAGGCATGGTAGGATGGAATTCAAGTATTTTTTCATTTAAAGTATGTGACTTTTGTTCTCAGTCCAAGACAGTTGTTGGCTGTGTCTTGCATCACTTCTAGAAGATGTTTGGCTATTTGAAATGTTGAGAACGAGTATTGCAATATGTATTGTGAAAATCGGATGCAATTAACCCTTTAGAATTGGCTAAACTATGTAGTTTTCACAGCACTCTGAAACCATTAGTGTATTTCATCATTCTTCTTTAATGATGAAGAATTCATTAAAGAATTTCTGGTTTTGAATTCATCCAAGGGTGTTGTCATAACTGCAGGATTTCCTCGCTACTTGGAGATGGCTTATTTTGGTATACCAATACAAATTCCCGTATGAAGACCTCCAGGAGAACTTTTGAAATACTTATCTAGCATCCTGGTTTATTAAACATTCGCTCATACTAAACATGCTTAAGTAATGAAGGTTAAACGTATTTTCTTTTAAGCATGAAGTTTTCTCTTGTTTGAAGAGAAAATGGCTTGGATTTACAATAAAAATATCATCTTTTCTCTCCTGTTTTCACAAAATTAGAATTGCCGTGCTGGTTCTCAGCCACAATAATCATAAGTGTTCAAAAACATCTAAACTTAGCAAAGATAACAAAACCTAACTGAGACTAAAACAAAAAACCTCAGGCAGTGGTGGCTAATTTTGGAGTAAGAAGCAGGAATATTTATTCCCAGAGGAAGAAGAGTCCTGCAGGAAGAACCACAGAGGAAACAAGGCAGAAAGGATGGAATCTGATCTATCTATCTATCTATCCATCCATCTATCCCCTTGGCAGTGGTTTTACAATAGTCTCATTAAGAAAAGGTGAGAAATTTGGGAGATACATGTATTTTGCAACTATAATGCACATTTGTTTCTACATGGATCCTAAGAGAAGCTGTTGTGCAGGTAAATGTTGCTACAGCCTTCTGACTGCATGTTCTGATTTTCAGAGTTAGACACTCATTTCCCACTGATATGTGATTTAAGACCAACCAACCAAAAAAGTTACATGGACTACAAACTGGGAGGAGTGAAGGCAGGGGAAGGGAAGGGATGGGCTGGGAAAGTGCTTATAACAATTTATGCCAGTTTGGAGAAGAGGGGGCTCTTTCATTTCTGTTAAATAGAAGGGAAATGTTGATTTCCTTTGGAAATTCTGTCGCAGATCTTCCAGGAGCTGAAATTAAAGGAAATAAGGGTTTTCTTTTTCTTTTTAACACCAGCATGTGAATTCTGTTCTGTTCTTTATCTAAAATACACTTTAAGATTGTTTTCAACACGAAATTGTCCTATAGGTTACTGATACTAAAAATAGTTGAACTTCATTAAAGCTAATCAGGAATGTAGGTTTGGTTTA
>VYZR01083788.1:6146-17057 GCA_013400675.1 Oxylabes madagascariensis
CCAGCTCTTGCTTGCTCAACAGTGTATGGATCCCTTGGGTATCGAAATAAGGCTAGCAAACCATTTGGAGAACGAGGACGACTGATAGATAATTTGGAAAAAAATAGTAAATGTACACAGGAGTTACAAAACAACAATACTACATAAATCATGTAAATGTTCAGCAACGTGATCAGTACATACCTTGGTTACTCATCTCAAAATGGAAGGCAAACCAAGAAGAAAAAATTCAATAAAATAAAAAAATTAAATATTTAGTAGTAATTAAATACTTAGTAGCATTTTAATACACATTATCTCAGCAGAAGAACTGCTGCAGTGAACAGAGATCTCACCAGGAGTGTTTAAATAATAGGAATCCTTTACATGTTAAACNTTAGCTGTCCTTTAATTAGATCTAAAATTTCAAATGCAGATGATCAAATCAAAAATGAATTCTTCTTATTATTAAGGGGCCTTTTCCTGGTGTATTATGAGGTTTCAGGTGTTGGTATCAAGATCCTGATCTATACCCACTGAAATCAGTGCAGATTTCCCCTTTGGTTTCAGCTAGTTCTGAATTAGTATTGAATTCAAATTAAGAACTTAAAGGGCCTACAGGAATGTGCTGCAGTGGTACATAATGAACATAATTTACATAATTGAATGAACATAAATTAATATTGCTATTCTCCTGGTCTTAGCAAATAAGCAACAAAGATTAATTTTGAAGGGCAGTAAGTATTTTTTTTTTTAATTTAGTTCACTACTTTGTTTCCCACTTTAAAATTATCTTTTTAATATTAGGTTAAAACTCACATACTTAAATGGTATTTAACAACTGTACACAATACTGGAAACTCAGTAATGCATAGGCCTCTTTATACAGTGCTTAGCTGCAGCTGGATGTTTGTACAAACTATGTAGGACTAATAACCTTCTTTCAGTCTAAACTAAGAACTACCAGATCCAGGGGCAACAGCTAACAATTTCCAGAGCATGTTTAGATTGGAGAAGTCACACAGGAAGAAGGGTAAAGTAGGGAAAAAGTCCAAAGCAAATATACTGGAATAAAATCAGCAGATGTACAAAATCATCTGACATTAAAAACTGCTGTTTAGAAGCTTTTCATTACTTCTATTTTTTTTTTTTTCNCACTTTTTTTTTCTTTTTTTTTTTTTTTTTTTCCCTAAGCAACTTTTAATTATTCCTTCCTAAGTGGCAGCTTAAATTGTGTCTACCCGAGTTTCATAGTCTAGACCCACTTAATCAAACTTAACCATCTATACCATCAAATAAAACAGTCCCTGGAACTCTAGCTGGAGATGAAGCCCCGTTCTGTGCCCTGAGGCCAGTCTCAGGCTTTTGGCAGTATATTCCCAGCATCCAAAATCAGCTGACCCTTTCCACACTGCCTGAGGGCAATAGTCTCTGATTCATTCTAATTACCAATTGTCCTTGCTTGACAGCTTCATTTTCAATAGCAACCATACAGAAACACCATCAGATATACTACTTATTTTAGGAAGAAATGTCATTTACAGGTTTAATTTTTAAATTTTAGTGGTTTCAGAGTGTTTGTGTGCCTTGAATGACCTGAACAGTGCAAAATTGCAGTCTGTAGAAATCCAGTGTCTGGTTACCTTCCTCAGTGCTGTCTACATTAGATGTAAACTTGGTGTTTACTTGCAGGGCTATCTTTCTAATTAATGGTATACATGGGCTGAATTATAAACCTTAGTCAGATGTTAACTGTTCTGTACTTGATTTCTGTTTAGATTATTTATTGCTAGCAGTTCTTTTCATCAGACTGATAAAGGTTAGAAGTTAAAGCTCCTTGTAAGAGTCTCCTACAATACTTTTTTTTAATTTGGGCAGGGAGGGGGAAGGACTTTTACAAAACAATGGACAAGGACAGAAGAAAATGGCTAAAGAACAGCATCTTTAAAATGTTATCCAACCCAGCCAGGAAAACCTGTTCCCAGCTTCTATACACTTGGCTTTATTTGGTCTCAATCTTAGGAGAGTGTTTTGGTTTAGAAACATTCATAAAATATTGCCCTGTTTAAAAGAAATTATGACATGCAAGTTTTTAGGCATTTCTGGCTATGCCATTATAAATACTATCTACACAGCAATTAACCAATACTTATAATCTGTCCATGTGTCCTCCTTGTTCCTCTGACAGCATCAGTTTTTAAAGCAGCTGTAGGGAAAGAGCATCTCATAACCTACTAGTTTAAAGGAGAAATTTCATTTACGGTTTCAGATGGAATGCATATTAATTAAGCATAGTTTCACTAATTTTAGGTTTATTTATGCTACAGTTTAGAAGAAATTGTCCGCATTACAATTATTTACTGCAAATCAGCAAATAAGTAGTTTTGTAGTTTGCTGATTTCAGCAGATGAGAATGATCAATTTACACCTGTACTAAGTGAATGAAACTCATTTCCACTGGTGTTTTATTATAACGCATGGTTTCATTTCACATTTTCACTCTTAGTGACTTGAGAACTAGCTAATCTTTCCTAAACAAAAATGTTTTTTTGCTATGCATCTCAAGAGTAGCCAGATTAACTGATTTTCATAGACTTTCTTACCTTTGCTGACTTCATACACGTAGATGGAAACTTATTACTGAATGATTCCTAGCCCTACAATTTTTCTTTCCTGAATAACTTTTAAAGATTAAAGAAAGAAATATTTTTCATAGAAGAAAGTATAGACTAGAAGTCTAATAAAAGTAACCTAAGACAGGTAACATCATAATTTTATTGATACCATGTGATCAATACCATGGCAAATAATACATTATAAAAATCACTGATACGTCTTTATCAATTTAGTAAACAAAATATAGAGCATCCCAAATAACACTGGGAAACAAAATCCAACATATTGAAGATATCTTCACATCAATCTTCAAAATACCAGAGAAATCACTGTTCTGTATTAATTTTTCGAGGATACAAAAATATTGTCTTATATTCCCTACTGAGAGACAGAAATCATACCATTTACTTTTATTTTCCATCAAAATTAAACTGAAAAATCAGCATTTTTAGTCAGTAAGTTTAAAAAAGCACTATGGTTAAATGTAGCAAAGTTATTTCCTTAGCCTCTTTTGCTGCTTTATTGCCATATATTACATAGTAATAATTGATAGCTATTATTTTCCATTATTACTTTCAAATAATTAGAACAAGATCAAATATTCTCCTTTTCTTTGTTTTCTCTTTTAGCTTCTTAAGGTCTGTATGACTTTCCTAACTGTTTTGCAATAGTTGCAGCCTAGTTTTCAATGAAATGCTGTAAGTGTCCCTTTCAAGATGTCAGAAGACTTTTGTAAAGTTATTTTTAAAATTAGGCTGGGTATTTGATTAATGACTTCTAAAAGCTCTAAATAATATAAGAAAGTTGAAAGATTCACCTGAGCCCAAAGCATAGTTGGTTTTGAAGCTTAACACCTAGAGATATTTTTATTATGACATTAACATCTTACTAAAATATGGGAAAAAAAGAAAGAATCATGGGAGAAAAATAGAAATATGAATAAAATAACTAATTAAGTATTTTGACAACTTTTTTCATCTTACATGTTAGACAATTAGGACAAAACTAATAACCTAAGTCATACTCAGTCATGTATCTTACCATTTACACTAAGCACCATACTAACAGAGGAGTATCCTATGGTGTTGCGGGCAACACATTCATAGCGACCTTCATCGGCTGTGCCAACATCACGAATGGTGAGAAATCCCTCTGGACTAACATGGAATTTTCCACTCTCAGTTACCTGTACTCCATCCTGCAGGAAAGCCCAAAGTTTACTTATTAATAACACACTTGTTTTCATACATGTCTTTTTGTCATCTTTTTCTCTTCTACTTTTAATTTTATATTTCTATTTTGTATGCCAAGTTTACAGTCAGATTTAGATAAGCTTATATAGAAAAATCACATGTAATCCTAAATTGTACAGTGTATTTCTTTACTTCTAAAATTACCTATTGTTACAAATCAAATTATTTTAATAGGCTTTCACCACATAAAATCTATGACCCAAAAATAAGATAGCACCATTTGGGAACATACATATTTTTTCTCAAAATTAACCAACTGAAATAGATCTCAAAAGCATTACGCATATCAGTTCTTCATGTGCTATACATTTAGAAACTCTTTACAGTTCATTAAAGTAAATTTCCAATACTCATTAATTGAGAAGAATATAATCAGAAAAATTGAATATCAATTTTAGCAACTCATTAATTCACTGGTAACTATGTTAATACTCTATATTTTGATATAGCAATTATTACATCAATGGAAATCAAAGCCAGAAAGAGAGGTTACCAGAAAGTTACCAAAGCCTGTCCTGGTTGTTCTCAACCTAGCAGTAGCAAATGGCTCCAATACAGCGTTTCTTATTGCTTTATAAGTATAATATCATTGAATGTGTGAATATTAGTAGGACATTCACACAGAACTGTCACTAAACACAGACCTTTTAAGGCATACATTACAAATTTTAGCTGGTCTGCATAATAATTTGCATAAATACATATGTATATTTATCTATATAAAATTCAGGTTCAGTATCTATATACATGCTCTGTATTAAATACTTACTGATTGGAGTTCAGGTAGTGCTTTCAGACACCATAGGAAGCAATAATTTTACAATGTGCACTTTCAATAATTAATTGTGAAGAGATGGAAAGGCCACTGCCTTTCTGTAATAACTGAATATATAGTACCTTATTCCATGTAATGACTGGCTCTGGCTCTCCTTGAGCACTGCATGGGATCTGCACATTTGTGCCAACCTCCACGGTCATGTCACTGGGAACACTGGCAAATACAGGAGTCACTGAAAAAGCCAAATGATACACTGATAAAGTATGAAATACAACTTGTGCAAAAGATGATCAAAAAATAGGTCAGCACTCTGTTTTTGTCAGTTACTAAACATTTCTTAATCTATTACATGATTCTCTCTGCATGCTTTTAGTTGCTTATAACTTTGTTTTAGGGATTAAATTTCTTTCTCTTCGAAGAAACTAGCTTCCCATGGTGTGGATGTATACTCTTTGCTGGATAAAAACTGGATGGTCAGGCCTAGAGATAGTAGTGAATGGAGTTCACCATCCAGTTGGTGGCCAGTCACAAGTGATATTCCCCACAGCTCAGGACTGGGGCCAGCGCTGTTTAATATTTTCATCGATAACCAGGATGAGAAGAACACGTGCACCCTAAGCAAGGTCATAGACAACACCAAGTTGGGTGGGAGTGTTGATCTGCTGGAGAGTAGAAAGACTCTACAGAGGAAGCTGGACAGGCTGAATAGATGGGCTGAGGCCAGTTGTATGAGGTACAACAAGGCCAAGAGCCAGGTGCTGCCCTTGGATCACAACAACCCCCTGAAGTGCTGCAGGCTGGAAAGCTGCCCTGTGGAAAAGGGCCTGGAGCTGCTGGTTGACAGCACATGAACATGAGCCTGCTGTGCCCAGGTGGCCAAGAAGGCCAATGGCATCCTGGCCTGTATCAGCAATAGTGTGGCCAGCAGGACCAGGGCAGGGATTGTCTCCGTGTACTCAGCACTGGTGAGGCCACACTTTGAATCCTGTGTCCAGTTCTGGGCCCCTTACCACATAAAAGCCATAGTGGTGCTGGAGCATGTCCAGAGAAGGGCTGGTAACAAGTGACAGGACAAGATGAAATGCCTTCAAGTTGCACCAGAGGAGATTTAGATTAGATATAGGGAAAAAATTTGCATAGAAAGGGTTGTCAAGCACTGGAGCAGACTGTCCATGGAAGTTGTAGAGTCACCATCCCTGGAAGTGTTCAAAAAATGTGTGGATATGGCACTTAAGGACATGGTTTAATGGTGAACATGGTGGTAGTGCTACACTGACAGTTGGACTTGATGAAAGGTCTTTTCCAATCTGAATGATTTGATGACCTTATTCATGATATCTGCTTCAGGATTATTTTAAAGTACTCTTAACTTCTAGCATAATAGTAGTTGTCAAAACCACTTAAGTTCCATGAATTTAGAGCTCTGAAAAATATTTCTGTTTATAGCTAAATCTGTACAAAGTCATCAGAATAAATACTGCATTAACTTCTGTCATCTTTTTTTTGTTTGTTTTAATTTTTTTAAGTAGCAACAACAGCAATTTCTTAGATGACAAAAGCAAAACCTTCCACAACTCATTCAATTGAGTCTCTCAGCCTGCCTGGCTGAGGCAGAGTCTTGACAGAGCTCCTACCTCCATTACACCTATGAGCCTTAGCCCTTAAAACATCAAAAAACACCATCAATTCTAAGGACAGAGCACACTGTTACCTAAATCCACTGTGAATAAAATTAATATGTTTTTAAACTCTAATTTTCTTCAAATCCAAATTGATGCCTGGCATTTAGATATCATCATGAGAAGCACATACAAGATTATGAAGACATTAAAAGTTCTATTTCTGCTGTAACACATACTGCTATGTTACTGATGTCATGATACTGATATTTAGAGGGGAGTGGGAGAGGATGGAGAGCTGTGCTTTTACAGAGAAGTATTTGGCTCCACTGCAGTCATTTACACTACCAACCAAATCTGGTCCTACTGTTAAACTGTACACAAATGGCTGTAAAGGACCAGAAACCAGCTCAAATAAGGCATCCAGGGGCAGTTGTCCAGTACTGGGAGGTAAGAGGGTCTGGCTCTGTGGATGTGAGCTGAGTCATGCCAGCAAATAGACCTGGACCATTAATTTGTATTCATTAACACTGATTTAACCACAGTGACCAATGACTAGACATCCCTCAGATAAACATTCCTTTTGTTAGAAACCCAGAAGAAAAAAAATTCTCTTCTTGCACAATTGAAAACAGCATTGCAAATAATCTGTGGAGAGCTCCAGTTTTAGGCTACATATTCAGCCTTCAATCTTGTATTTACTATCTTTTGGTGACTGAATTTTGCAACCTGAGTTGCACAAAAATTGTTTTATTAAGCTTTACTCAAGTCCAGTGGAATTTAACACAGCTGGAAAGCTATAAAACTTTTTTAAACTGATACTTGCTTTAAATAATTTTAATCAACATTTCATATAGGTTAAAAAAATCATCCTAATTTTGAAAAATCCATCTCCTATTACTACTTTTGACGAAGAAAAATCAATAGTATTTTTTCTGACAAACTTCTAAGCTCATTTGAGCCCCTTTTACTAATATACAGTTTTAAATTAGATCAGTAAAAAGAAATGCTTTGAATTACATGTTTTATCTCCTTGAATTCAGTTAAACATCAAAGTACTTAAATAAATTATGAATGGTAATATGATTATAATTTATCCTAGAAGTAACTTACTTAGAATGTAATTGAAAAAAAAGCATAAAAATGGAGTTTGGGGTTGTTTGTGTTTTAGGACTTTCTTTTGTGTCACTTTATTTTCAGAATAAGGAATGACTTTTCTTTGTGAAGTTGCTTCCGTAAAATAATGTGTTCTGTTTCTGGACACAAAACATTATGTTAATAACACCACTTAACTAACATCATAGAGCCTTATTGGAAACTAGACTTTTCACAAAACAAAATATTTCCCAAAGCATACGAATACTGTCATCCTCAAAGCAAACCTTCACCTCTTAAAAAAAAAAAAAATTAAATCACATAAACCTCTTTCCCAGANCAGCAGCTGTACATGGGCTGTACCTCTAGGCTGAACAGTCAGGTATACAACGATTCGCTGAGATCCGATAATGTTGACAGCTTGGCATTCATACTGCCCCTGGTCATGCAGAGCAACTCTGGAAATCCTCAGCGTTCCAGAGGATAGAACTAAGTGTCTTCTGTCAACAGACAACTGGCCTCCTGAAACACACAATAACATCATTTGCTTTTCGTAGCAATGAAGTTCCTTTGTGTCAAAAGAAAGAAACCCAGAAGGTTTAAATTTGATAAAACACTGCAAAATATTAAAGTTTCTTAAAACACAAATGAAGAAACAAGAAAAATTTTGAAACCTTTACTTCTAAGAAGATAAACATGAAAAGCAAACAAATTATACGTGTGCACACAATCATAATTCTGATCTCTTCTCTGTTTGTGGTAGAAATAAGTATTTTCATTTAAGGAGCATGCTGAAGCATCCAAATGAGAAGGCATAAAAACAACAACATGTGTTACTGTTCATGTCATATTATTGCCACGTGTGTAAGACACAATTTATTTCATTTGCCTAGGTCTAGATAGTCCACAGAAAAATACACATGGTCCTGAAAAAAATGGAATATAAGAAAAATGAACGCACATCAATGTCTGTACCCTATCCTCCCTTTCTGGACATTTCATTTGATTGGAGTAGTCTAAGTAGAGGGAGAAACAGGGACATTATCAGCATCAAAATGATGAACAGTTTGTTAAGAATCTGCTTTATGTACCATCATTTAGAATTTCCTAAAAGTTACTTAGCCTGCTAGCATTTTTTCACTTCAATCAACCAGAAATTTGCCTACCGATAAAACATCCACTATGGTATTTCTTCCTGCTGGATTTGGCTTAATGCCTTTAGAGCCATAACTTGATAAACAGTTAGCAGAGTGCACCCCGTTGTTTCTGTCAATGTGCATTAAGTGACAGAGATGCTGGTACACTGATGCCAATTACAGGCTGGACTGTTCTGGTTTCTGATGAGAGCACATCCCACCTAATTTCAGACCTCCAGGTAATGACAGCCATCTCCATTTCTTTTGCAGTACAACAGCAGTGATACATACTGCTACATGTAATTTGCCTCATGTTTCTTGAACACTTATTACTAGGAATCTATTACGGACACACATATTTTAGTGACTCTTTTTTACTTAATAATGAAAAATTCTTGGGCAGTTAGCTCTCGTGGGATATCTTGCCTTTCCCAGCAGAAGGAGAAAGAGATGAACTCTCTTTCCTTCAGGGACTGAAGCATCTAAACAAATATATGCAGTTCCTTTCAATAGAGAAGTGATTCCAATATGACTGCTAAATTATCCTAGTAGTTTAAAAGTAAGAATGGAATGCGCTTACCTCCTTTAGTCCAGGCAATAACAGGCTGGGGATAACCTTGTGCTTCACAAGGGAAGTCANCAGTAGTGCAATTAGTAAAAACTCTTATGTTTTTAGTTTGGTTCTGTCAACTCAGAAGACAAATCCACACAATTTCAAGTAATATGTCTCTCCTAGTTTAATATTATTTACCCTGGACAATGATGTACGCAGTTGCATGGATGTTATCTACGCTGTTAGCTGCAAAACAGGTGTACTCGCCACTGTCCTCCTGCTTTACATTTTGTATATAAAGTCCTCCTGACGGAGTTATTGTGACGCGAGGGTCATTTGGTAGAGGGGTTNAGAAAGAGATGAACTCTCTTTCCTTCAGGGACTGAAGCATCTAAACAAATATATGCAGTTCCTTTCAATAGAGAAGTGATTCCAATATGACTGCTAAATTATCCTAGTAGTTTAAAAGTAAGAATGGAATGCGCTTACCTCCTTTAGTCCAGGCAATAACAGGCTGGGGATAACCTTGTGCTTCACAAGGGAAGTCAACAGTTTGTCCCTCAATCACTGTTTTGTCTTGTGGAGTGACAGTAAACTGAGGTAGAGCTATGGAAGAGTAAATAAAGCCATTAAAAAAATTTGAAAAATATATGACTAAATTACATACTATTTCCTGTGTAAGTTGAAATAGCTTATATTGGTGGGAAGAGAGATGCTAATGGAATTCTTTTATATTGTGACCCCTAGAGAGAAGAGTTAGGGCAGCCACTCTTGCAAAAGGAACATCTCTCTCAAAACCTGGCCCTGACGTCAGTGAAGGCACGTGGGATCTACTGTCACATATCCAAAATAAGAGGTACAGTAAGACTTGTAGAATCAGATTGATGTAGAGTCTTCCCCTGATTAAAAATACTATCTTCTCTTTCTCTCAAAACTTCCCAGTTTAATTCTGAAGAAAATGTAGTGTAATCAAAACCTTCTTAGCTGCTTGTTTTCTCCCATGGAAGCAAAGTGTGGAGCATGGGCCAGATTCTGCAGTAACACTGTGCACTACCAGTGTAAGAAATATTTGTTCAGCTCTCAAAACACAATTATCCACTGGTAAATAATAAATGAACAAACCACACAGACAAGTTGTTTTGTATAGCTTTAGAACTCATTAAGAAGGCATTTGCAATCTTAACTGTTTGCCAACTAAAGATTTTAACATGAGAACAGAAGCAAACAAATTTAAAGGTTATTTCAAATATTTTGGAAATAAAAGTTCCAGCACGAAAGTCTTTGCAAAAAATACTATGCATATATACAGGAGACTTTTGATAGCTGATCTCAAATACTTTATAATCACACTATTGACATACAATATCAAAATTATTGGAATCACAAGTTAGATCACTTTGACTTTTGCTTTGCAGAAAAGCTGTGCTAATGCCTCAGCTGGATAGAATGATAGTTTCTGTCAAACTCAGCAGAAAACGCTTCNCAAAATGCAGTTTTTAGCTCACACAACTCTAATTTAGACAAATATAGTCTGTAACTGGGGACACTGGGGGGGAGGGTTAATAGCTGTGTTCCAACATACCTCTAATCTTGGAGCAAACTCTGCCTTGTTTTAAGTCTAATCTAACTGCAGACATCAATAGATAAAAACAAAAGCTCGTAATTGCTCTGATGTTTTTTCCTCAACTCTCATTAAAGCAATTTTCAAACATTTTGCTCTTCTATGCTGACCTTTATAAAGGTCTCTTCAGAGGCATTGAAATCCAAAACACAAACAGGCTAAACATTGCTGTAAGTGCCAAAACTGATTAAGCTACATTTTAAGTAACTTTTCTCAAGTACATGAGTAATTTGCAGTGACATTTTAAGTTTACCTGATGCT